>BMAW01041297.1:0-34540 GCA_019974015.1 Nephila pilipes | reverse complement strand
AGAAAAATTTATCTTTTTGAAATTTTATTTTTAATTTGTTTTGAATTGGCTTCTTTATTTAGCTTACTGTTTGGAATTTTCTAACTTCTTAAAAAGTTATGAAATTCTTAATATGAAAGGTTTTGGCAACGCTTTTTGAGTCGTTTTTTTTACACACAATTAATTTTTTTTCAATTATTCTAAGAATAATATAACCTTTTTTGCCAAAAATGATTGACATATAATTTGAAATGAAATCCAGAAAGGCATCAAGATGTTCTGAATCTAACACAAAATTTATTAAATTTTCTAACTTTGTAATTGCTTAAGGAATTCGAATACTTTTCAAAATATTTTGGTGTTAAAAACAACATTAATATGATTATAATTTGTTTGGAATAGATATTCATTGCTGTCTGTTTTTTATCATTACAGGTGAGCCATGGCTTATAGGTCCATGCAGAAATTTTGAAAATATTAAAAGAACCCATAGTGACTATCGAAAAGGTGTTACAGTTTCCGAATGCTTGAAAAATTGCCTCGACGAAAAATATTCTACCGAGTAAGTGCTTTACGATTTATTTTGTTAGTTAAAATTAATCCCGAATTAATATTTAATAGTTTAGGATTATTACTTTATAAAAAGGATAGAGACAAAATTTTTTGTAAATTTGAAGGTCCTTATGACCACATAAATTTTATAAGAAATTATGTAACAAAAATGAAGAAGTCCTTCTGAGATGGATTTTTATCTCATAATATTGTCTTATGACAGATTCAAGTAATATAAGCTTGAGTGCTGATGTAAAAAAAGGGTTGGGAAAGCTTATAAATTACGCAATCTTTTCATAACTATGTATATATAAGTGTAGCATGTATATTTATAATAAAAAAAAACACACAAAAGCTCGTGGATTAAGTTTAAAAGATACATTTGAATTAAAAATAATAATAGACAAGAGTAAGTTTGTGATATTTTTTCAGAAAACTGTAAGCAAGCATCTTGAAAAATTCTTGATCCGAAGGATTAATAAATTAAGTTTTTTTGTGTTAAGATAAAGCCTCTTTTTCAGACATTTTTGCATGACAAAAAATAATTTAAAAATTCGAAGACTGTTCTAAGTGAATTCAACTACAAAACTTTTCTCAATATTTTTTAAAAATGAAAGAATTTTAGCAAAATGTTTCTACATTCTTTTTTGGAGTGCTTTATTTATGATATTAAAAATAATTTTACTTTCAGTTTATGGAAGAGTATGTATAGTCGCTCTCTCTCTCCTCTCTCTTTATTCTTTTAGAATTTTCACTTTTTGCTTTTAAAGAAAGAATGAATCTACGGTAATTCAGTTTTTTGAACGTGTTACGTAACAATCTCTCGACATTTTTCTTTGTCAGGTAAAATTAATGTTTATTTATAACGAAGTTGCTTTAAAGATGAACATTGTCAAAGTTTCTCTGTCTTTATGTTAATAAATGAATGAAAAAATTATCTTAGGGAAAATTGTTTCTAATTTAATGAAACTTTGATAAAATTCTGAGGGAAAATTTTTTTCAATTATTTAATTAAAATTATTTTAAAAAATTTAAACATTCTGAAAATGCTTATGTTGATAACTAATTATATTTATTACAATTATTCTAGAATGTCCTGTCAATTGTTAAAGTAAAATAAATCGCTTGGTACCTTTTTTTTTCTCTCGGCGCGATGTATGGCCAGTTGGATTCGGCTTTTCTTTCCAAGAGATAGTAGTATTAACCATATCCGTTAAACTTCCAATTATTATTCTGCCGTTAAATCGACTCTTTATTTTCCCGCTATGGATATCAAAATCTTATCCAGACACTGATACGAAAGGCAGCTACCTCATTGGCAGGCTGGTAAAGTTAGACACGACCCCATAGCTCTTCATGCGCAAGTCTCTAAAACGACTGCTATCTCCCATTTCAATTCTCTCTAATATTTTCTACTATAATGTATTTATTTAACTACCACTTTTTCTAAATTAAACTTTAATTAAAATGCAGTTCTGGGGTGGGCAGGGAATGCCGAAGTTCAGTCCACTAGAACCAGATATATAAGGAGTTAAGACCTAGAAGGCTCATGTGCTTCAGGTAAAATCTCATCAACCTATATCAAAATCTGGGATTTGCTGTGGTGACTTGATGCCGATATGACTAAGTAGCTTTCTTTTTTATCGGGAAGAGAAAGGTGTTCGAGACAGCTGCCGAAATACGAATATTTTGCGGTAAATAATTCGTTCCATTTTGTTGATCCAGACACTGTGTGAATGTTACACTCAATCTGTTGAAGGCTTGAGGGGTTATACGAAATGACGATCAAAATGTAAGACAAGGGCACTGCTGTTCAACATTTGCATCCATATTTAATAGAATTTATTATCGCATTTCCATAAATTCAACAGAAGAAATTTGTTTGCAATGTTAGATGTTATTTTGAAATTTATGCCTGCCGCTTAGTGTTTAAATATTTTCTTTTGTAAAATGTTCTAAAAATTGATCTTTTTAGCGTATTTGTTATCTAAGATGCAATAAATATTTTTCTCCTGAAACTGAACTATTTTCTTGTTTTTTGTTTGTTTCACTGTTGGCGTTTTGCTGTGCGCGTATCAACCAGACCAAAAGAGAAGCCCCTGTCGGACTAGTTATTAAGAAGATTTAGCTTCTGGTGGTGTTGTTGAAGAAAGCGGCTGTATATTTCCCTCCAGTGTCATGGGGATGATAAGAAGAGAAACAATCTGAATGATATTTGTAGAGAAGGCTGATTTTCCAGCTATTATTGCAATAGATAAACATCCCCTCCCTGTTGAATTGAGCTTTGCTTTGTACAGTTTCTATTTGACGTCATCGGCTATCAGGAGTTTAGTGGCGGGTCTCGTTGACAGGTGCATAGTAGTCGGTATATCATCAATTGTGATTTCTATGAAGTTGTCTAAGTTAGACATACAGATGCTAGTATTTCGCACCAGCAACATATGCAATTAGTAGTTCTAGACTGTGTTACCATCTAGTGTTCAAATCCTGGGTTACTAGCTCGGTATTTGAAGTTGGAGTGGGAGAGATTTGACCTTGAATTGCCGGTGGCGATTTCAATCCTCAACGACTGGATCCGAAGAAAAGTTAGCCGGTTGCTTTTTGTTGTACCCTTATCAACCAGACCAAAAGAGACGTCCCAGTCGGGCCAGGTTCCTTAACTTCGGGCGTTGTTGTTACAGAGAGCCACCGCAAGCCATTATCTCAACTGCAAAATTGTTCTTGCTTTTATTGAGTTCTCTCGCTTAAGGATTATCCTGTTGATAATTTACATTATAATGAAACGAAAAATTAAACATGGATATCCATTTGAAACAGTTATTTAAATTAACTTCATATTAGAGTACATAAAGGATGGACTTCTTCAGGGTTTCCGTCTACCGGAAATTTTGATTTTGCGAACGTATTGTTAATCCTATGGAATTTCTACTATCGTCCTCAAATCTACACTATTTTATCTAATCAAATGCAAGAAAACACATTCGAAAGTGCAAACAGTAATGAAGGTTACTGCAAAATTACATTTTCACCCATATTTTTGAAAATGTTGTAGAATGATCTAAAAACCAGGAAATCCCCAACGGAATCAATTATATCGGGATAAAATTCGGGGTGAAAATGTAATTCCGCCGAAACCTTTATTATTTATTGCTCTTTCGGATGCATTTTTTTGCATTCAAATAGATAAAATAGTAAATATTTGAGGACAGGAGTAGAAACTCTATAGGATTAACCTTACGTTCACGAAATCAAAATGTCCAGTAGACGGAGCCTTAAATTACGAACCAAAATATAATGACGTATGAAACTTTTTAGTTAATACCTTACAACAAAAATTGTCAGACTAAGTCACATAAATACGTATTTTGACTCCATTGGATTCAACAAGCTTCAGCTATCCGCGTTGTGGTCTTTGGTGGAATCAAATCTTGACTTAATAATTTCATGCTAGGGCCGCAATAGCCCAGAGGCTACAGCCGCAAGCTTGTGGCCTGTCGCTGCTCAATTTGTATCGATGTCCGATTCCACCAAATATCGGTCGCATGAAATTAATGGGGTCAACGCTTGGTATTGAATCTCATAGCCCTCACTTGAAATAATACTGTAATTAAGAGAATAAGCTGTCAAGACTTAAGAGACTTATGTGTTTTCTACATCTGATTTTTTTTTCAGAATTACTAGAGCGATCAGTAACAACTCTCCTATATTTGTGGAAACGATTTTAATACAAAACAACATGTGACTAAATGATGCGACTTTTGAGGTAGAAGTTAACAAATGTCTTCTACTACTACATATTCATAATAATAAAAAAAAGGATCGATTTTTTTTAGTAAATACAGTAAGCTCTCTTTAATCCAGTACGTTCGAGACCATGGTTGTGTGGGATTATCAAGCGTCAATATAAATTTAATGGGGATGCCACAATTCAATCACGATGCCGTGAAATCACTCAGGGAAATAGATAAGTTTCAAATAAAAATAACTCAGTTTAAACTGGAAGAGCAAAGAGTTTCGTTTCAGTTTTGAAGAATTTGGACCTGTTGCACATCATACACGTTATTGTATATATATAATCTTTTTCCCATTCTCAACTGCATAACTGACTCAAGATATTTACGTGAAATGTTCCAAAATAAGTTTCCTCATTTTTTTAAAAGAGCACAAGGTATGCCAGATGAAACGAACAACCACCCTAAAACTCCACACTCATTGCCTGTTCTACGACGGAAGTAGCGTCAGTGGAGGAGAATGACGCATGCGCACAGCGACGGAAAAAAGAGAGTAGCAGCAGACTAGCGTTCCCCGAGATGTGACTAAACAGCATGTTTGGCAATGGAAGTGCGTGCTATTATACGGTATGAATAGGCATGTGGGACTTGTCCTCCATGAATGACTATAGGTCTTGTATGGTGAAAAGGTCATACCTCGCCAAATGGTTGGGCGCTGGTGTTGCATGTTCAGTGAAGGAAGACAGAGTGGAGAGGTTGAAGGTCGAAGCAGGATTCCTTCCATATCCACGAATGAAAACAACACTGCTAGAGTACAGGACAGGATGTATGTGGATAGGCGTGCATAACGGAGTCAGACGTGGTGTCGACCCTGCATATCAGTCGTGCTCAGGTCCATCCAAAACAATGCTGATGTGGAGCAGACTTTGCGACAATTCAATGCATAACGGCACTGAGTTTTACATGAGTGGTTTCTTCAAACTGATAGCACGTCTCAATGACAATTATGATGTCGAAAAATAGTGCAAGGCGTATAATTCATGATGCCACGGTTTGTTTTTGGCAATAAATTTTCCTTGAGAAAAAAAATGACGAAACTTACTTTCGGAACATCCCTCGTATTTACGTTTCGGAGAAACGTTCGGTAACGCCACCTGTCGTGACGCCTGAACAAACCAATCCGCCTAATCATCAACTTTTGCTTTTTACTTACCATCTAAGCACTTATTTTAACTGAAGAATTCAATAGTAAAGGAAAATTTTATTCAAAGAAACACATATAGTGAAAGAACCACCTTCACGAGAAGACTGAATAAGGTAATTAATGTTAGATCTAAGATCGCAGCACCAAATGAGTTAGAAATTCCTCAAATCAGCTTTGTTTGCATCTTGCTCGGAATGGTTTTAAATCCAGGAAGAGTAAATTAAATTCCCGGTAATAGATTAAGTTACCGTATGCTCATGCATTGCAAAGCGTTTTTACAGAAGGATGAGATGCGAGAGGAAAAAAAAAATGTCGTCCTAAAAAAATCCTTGATGGAATTTAGAGTGGGTCGTTGAAGTGAAAAAAAAAAGCTTCCGATTCATTAATTTGCGATGAAATGGATTTAATTGCGACTGAACCATCACTTCCTCTACTCATTTTTTTGCATCGTGACTATGCCAGCTTCGGGATATAAAAAATGAGGGAAAAAAAGTGTTCATTTGAAACGTTAAACATCGGCATTTGAGAGAGAATTTCGTATTTTTTAGGACCCTTATTAACGAAAAAAAAAAGTTTTTTTTTTCCATCGAAAATACGTAAGTAGATTGGTGTGGAAATTATAAATACAACAGGATTAAACATGGGAAAGGAAGAGTAGGATAAACGGGGTTTTTAGAAATGATTTTAATATGTGTAGGGTAAAGAGAAACTCCTTATTTATTATTTATTTTTTTTTCATTTGAAAACTTTCAGATTCGAACGTTGATTTGAATACGAGTGGATATCGTAAAGGCTTAATTATTACTAAGAAATAACTGGGATGTCTGGATAAAATTTATTCTACGAATTAATTGATCCTTATGTACATAATTTTGTAAATTACAGCTATTAATGTTGATATGCTTGGTTTCAGGAAGCCTGGATTGAAGTAACACTCAATATCATTACTTTCAATTACTATTCTAATATATTGTAAAGTTTTAATTTTTGCTAAAATAACCAGTTTTTAGTTTAGTTTTTACTAACGTCGTACTAGTAACAACACGAGGGCTATTGGCGACGGACCTCGTAATTTTGAACCTCGGTCAAGTGACGAGGACGACACCTGAGCACCCCTCTCTTAATTTCCACACCACGCCACGGGGAGGACTTTGGGCCCCGACAGATTTAACGTGCATCATCCCCGGCTACATGGAAGGTCTTTGGCAGCCAAGGATAGAACCCGTGACTGAACGAAAACCGCCGGTCTCGAATCCGAAACCATGACCACTAGGCTACCGCAGCCACGCTAAAATAATTGAGATAAAAATTTAATTTTTATTTATTATTCTTAAGACTTCCCTGCATAATCACAATCTAGAGTTATATATTTCTTCCATCGTTTTTCAACCTTTCGAAAGCCCTCATTGCTTAGCTCAACAGATTGAAATTCATAATACGGATTATTTGAATCTTCGGCTTCCTGAAACCAAACAAATCAATATTAATACTGTAATTTAGAACATTATTTAAATGACGATAAATTAATATGCTAAATAAATTTTATCCGGATATCTCGGTTACTTCTTAGTAATAATTCAAATGTTACGATAGCCGCTCTTATTTCCTGTGTGTGTGTGATTTGGGGTAGTACTTAATATATCTATTAACATGTTATCACGAAATCTAATCCCATAAAATGTATCATAATTTTTTTAAATATTATTCTGTACCAATAGAAGTGCTTACAAGTAGTTTTGTTTTGAAAGTGAAATTTAACTTAAAGTTTTCATTGGATTAAAATGAAACATACTTAGGAAAATTACAATAAATTATAACGACTCCCCTCTAATTTTAAACCTACAATTGGGACTCCCCTTCAATCTTGGAAAATGCATATTACTCCAATCTTAACAATATTACTTCAATCCACGGTTTCCTGAAATCAAACAAATCAGCATTAATAGCTGTAATTTACAACATTATGCACGTAAGCATAAATTAGTATGCAGAACAATTTTTTTCTAGAATTGTAATAATTAAACATCAAAGATATCCGGACGTAATTCATTTGAAACATTGCTTTCAAATACAGAATTAAGCTGAAAAATAAGTTCTCGATCATATTTTTAATTGTTCAATTAATACTAAAGTATTTTAAAATGCTATTCTAGGACTTTTTAAAATTTATTCATCATCATTTTTCATGACGCAACGATTTTCTCTCGTTAAACGATACTTTAGGAACAATGTTTCATTTTTGATCAATAATTTATTGACGTTTAGCAAAATTGAATAAAGGATGACAGGTGGCGCTGCTGCGCACCTTACCGAAAAATATATGTTTATTGAGAAAGTTGTGAGAAAGAAAAAAAGATGCTGACAAAATAACGCCTGTGTTGCGTGAAAGTCCCAAATACTTCTAAAAATTGTAACTAGAGTGAAATAAACTTGGGTTCTCTTGTTTAGACTGAGGAATTTACATTATAAAAAGTTACGATCAATTACTACTCAAATATCTGTTCATTTTGAATTTGTCAGAGATGTACAAAGCAACAGTGTCTTCTTATCACTATTTTATCTAAAATTTCAAGCAATTCATTTTTACAATAATTTTTTCTAAAATTTCAAGCAATACAAATTTATCACATTTTCTGCGTACTTTTTTATGGGTTTGAATAATTGTACTTATATTAATGACACTGCATGCAGATATATTTTTTGATTAAAAATATAAGTATGGGCATAAATTTAATTTATACAATATACTTGTATGCAGATCTAGATTGTTTCCACTATCCACAAATGACTTATTTCATAAAATTGTGAGAAACTTATGAGTACAATAAAACCCCAACAATAGACCTTAGTGAATACATATGTGTGCATAAAAGTTTTAATATTTACTAAGAAATAACCAGATATCTGGATGAAATTTATTCTGCATATTAATAGATCTTTTAGTTCACAATGCTGTAAATTTCAGCTATTAATGTTAATTAATCTGGCTTCAGGAAACTGTATAGTGAAGAACCCACAGTGTGGAGAAAATAGAATTCAAAATCTGCTGAGTTCTACAAAGGCAGCCTTCGGAAAGTTAATAAACGTTAGGAGAAATTTATAACTTTAGATGGTGAATTTATTGAAAAGTATTAAGAATAATAAATAAAAATTAAATTTCTATCTCTATTATTTTTAGCATTAATTAATGATACTTCGGGACAATAATTGATTCCAATACGATAATTCAATGTATGGCTTCTGAAACCAAACAAATCCACATGAATAGTTGTAATTTACCACATTTTGTAAATACGGATCGACTGATATACAAAATTATTTTTATCCAGTTATCTTGCTCTTATTTCTGAGTAATAATTAAACCTTAACCATACTTCTTCGTAACCCCCTTCCACTTTAAACTTAATGAATTTACCCTTCACCCCTAAACATTTTCTCTTAATTCAGCGGATTATGTTTGGGTTCAATTTACTATTTTATTCCTGTTTAGTTATTTCATACAATTCTTATTTTCTTGTTGATAGAGGCGTATTTTTCAGATTTTACATCTTCCAATAATAAATTTGCTCTAGAGAAGTTGTCTTTTCTAATTAAATAGTTTTTCTATTGTAATAATGTAAAGTTAGGAATAACATCAGGCTCAAGTCTTTATCCTATGTATACGTACTATCACTTAATTTGTCTACTGATTATTACATCTTCAGAAACCCACATGTTTTAAGTGAATCCCAAAAAATCTCTGTATAGTGCTTAATTATTTCCCATAACATGTCCCTTTAGAATCACAAGAGATTAGAGGTTGTAATAGTGGTAAATTGCGAATCTTAGCCTAATAATTTATTAAGTAATTCTATTTTGGTTTTACTGCTAATTAGGTAACTTATGTACAGAACTGTAATACACTTTTCCTTCGACATTTGATGTGGAATTCATGTAAGAAAATCTTAAATTATGGATCAAACCAAAACAGAAATACAACATAATTATGTGCCTCTCCCAAAGAAAGATATAAAAAAAATATTAATAAGTTTTTTAATGAAAACTGAGGAGTTTTCAACAAGAAAACACAAGGGGAGAGATATATTAAAATTGTACATTACTGATTCTATAATAATTAAGCCAACTAGTGTGGAATTTGAAGAGTTTTTCTACTGCGGGGTTTATTTTTGTACAAAAATTAGATCAGAATTGGTCGATGATACTGAAAAGTAGATAGGTAATGTTTTTTACATGCTCATTTTTTAAGACATGTTAACAGATAGATTGCGTATTTAATTCTGTATTAGCCTTCCAAGGGGTTATTAGTTTAGTCAACAACAAAAGGGTTCTCCGAGTACTTTTCAAAATAAAATATTTTTTGAATATATTTTCTGGTCAGAAAAAGTGAAGGAATACATGAACGAATGAGTGAGTGAGTCAATGGATGAATGAAGGAATTGGGGAGTGAGGGAATGAATGAGTGAGTAAATGAATGAATGAATTTTCATTCTATTATATTATCGTTTGCTTCAATTCTAATATTTAATTGAACAATTTCATAATTTGTAAGAAAAAAGTTAGCATCTTTGTTGGCTGAATCTGTTCCTTGCAAAACTTTGCATTGAGCAATATTATATAATTTTAATTTTGCTTTTATTTTATAGTTATTTTCATTGAGAAAAATTATTCAAGTATAATTATTACATATAATTTATTATTAAATTATTGAATTTAGTGTTCAGTTCATTTTCACATACTTATATCGTGTATAAAAATATTAAATATAATATCATTTTATTATGAATTCTCGTTTTATATATACAGATTAATGAATTCCCGACAATTTATCGGTGACTAGTTTTGTTTGAAAGTTTTATCGAACTACCTGTCGGTAGTAGAAGTTTGTAAATTTGCAATCACTTCTACAGATGCCTTTTAGACCATCAAACATCACATGGGTGATATTTTCAAAGCCCCTGTCTATAGGGACACAACCCAAACTAGTAAACAGCGTAATACCAAGTTGTTTCCCTCCTGCTCTGATGTACACTAGGGGATGAGGGGTAGAGGCCCATAATATCTCTTTTTTTTTTTCTGTTCCACGGCGCAACGTCCATTTCGACCGCATCAATCATTGCCAGTTCTTACGAGTGTTTTGCGTGCCTCCTAAAAGATATTGTGTATCTGGCGCAAACCTTTTATTTACTAGGTGTTTGCCCCATCCCTAAGAAATCTTTTGCTAAAGGTTTCCGTGGATGTGTACTTAGGTATCTCATTCAGGTGTGATGGAGTTGAGTTGTATGTAACCTCCTCCTTACCTCTTTGCGTTGCGATTTTTTTTCCTTTACTATGTGCTCTGAGGAAAAAGGTAAGCGTGCTAAAGTTTTATGGGTTAGTTTTATTTTCGTAGTATGGTAATGTGTAGTCATGGTTATTGAAAAAACATTCTTTAGTATGAGAAGAAATTTGTGGTTTTCTGACAGATCTAATGGCCTATCAGGAACAGTTCTTCCGTGGATTTAACAAATTTTATCTATTGGATCTATGAAAATATATACGAATACATTAGATTTATTACACTTGGCATTATATAATGACTTAATCCCAGTTGTAGGAATATAATATATTAGTTGAAGGCTCCTGCAAATATATTAAGAACACGATTAAAAATTGTAATGTTCTCTTTTATTTCTTTCACTTTTCATTAAAAAATTATTTATATAGTCACGAAATAATAGACCAGAGAACAGAAAAATTCACATAATAATAACCCAGTTATCTTATTCAGATTGGCGAATATTTAATATTGTTCTTTGATCTACTTTATCTGTGGTAATAATTAGTATGCGTGTTTGATTTAGTGATTAAAATAATAAATTAGTTTTTCTCTAACCAACAAGTTGAAGTTCGAGGCCTTATAAGCACCAAAGTTGAGGGTTCGAGTCATTAACTCTATATAAATGTATCTGAAATTACTATAAAGCCTCCTTTCTCAACCACACAGATCCAATACTCGGTAATATCCTCTCACTATCTTTATCACGCACTAAACTATTAGTGTAAATAGTAATTCTTTGTTGCTTACGTATGCATTTCCTCAGTTCTTATAACTATATATCTCTAATTCTATTCTAATTTACATAAGTTAAACCCTTGTGCGTCATTTTCTAAGTTCATTAAGAATCAGTCAATAAATCAATCTTCATTAGTTACATTTCATTCATTGATAAAGATTTTCAATTCAAACAAATTCGATTAAAGGTAACCAATGTGTTAGTTAAAAAGAAAAACATGACCGAATTCATGTCATAAAATCTGTTGTTCATCGTTTAAAAAAATCACCTTCGACTAAAAATTTTACTATTTTTAAATGTGACTGTAGAAAACATGGGTGAAGAAATTTTATTTTGAAAAGAATGTTTAAGCCTCCAAGGGAGGGAAGAGAGGCAGAGAATGTCTAAAAATAACATTTTAAGAAATATCGACTTTGAAATTCCTCCCAGGTTTGGTTTTCATTTTTTTATTAACGTCTTACTAAAGCAACACGAGAGCTATTGGGGATAGAATTATTAATTATTGACCATTGGCAAATTGTGTTGTGATATGTGGGAGTGAGGAGAATTGACGCCTGATCAGGTGAAGTCTTCATTACTTGACCATGATTCAAATTACGTGGCGCGTCGCCAAAACTCCCACGTTGCTTCTAAGAGTGACGCTAGTAAACTATCATTGTTCATCACTTAAAATGGAATCTGGACTCCAACGCACAGTTCATTTTGTGGCGGGAGCAAAAAGAGAACAAATAAAAATCGCTTGGGGCTACATCTGGTGTATAAGAAGGGGAAGGGTCAAGTAGTTCAAACCGTAAATCGTGAATTTTCGCCATGGCAACCTCTGAGGTGTGAGACGGCACATTGTCTTGGCGAAACAGGATTTTTCCCCCTGCAAATGTGGCCGTTATTCCGCAATTTCTGCCTTCAACTGCCAAGTAATGATGCTTAGTATACACATGTAATAGTTTTTCCTATTTAAAGATAATCGATTTATATAACTCCATGACTAACCCCCAAAACAGTCGCCATCACATTCCCAGCCGAAAATACTGTTTTTGCTTTTTTTTGGAGCCGATTAACCTTTTCAGTCCATTGTTTTGATTGTATTTTTTTAAATTTCAGACTATAAATGGGCATTCAGATTTTATCTACAATAATTAATCAGTGCTAAAACTCTGATTTATTGCGCCTAAACTGCGTCAACAGAACGTTGGTAATGTTCGTTCGAACTCGTTTTTGGTCTAACGAGAACAAATGTGGCACCCAAAAAGCGCGGACAGTTTTCTCGTGCCTAAATCTTGTTTCAATATGTGACACGCAAGCACTTTGGACATCTCATAGTCTCTTCTATCTCTCTCGGCATGGCAGGAATATTGGAATCTTCAACACAATAACAAACTACACTCGGTGAAGCCGATCATTGGAGAATGGCCTGTTTGTCTAATGCGAAGAGCGGATGTCAGATTGACCCGCCTTCGCCTTTCGCTCCATTTACGCATAGACATCTTTTATTTGGGGAGGGTGCTCCCGAGTGTTCTTCCTGCCATGTCCCTTACACGATTCATCACATTTTAATTATGTGTCCTGTTTTTAATCATCATCGTCGTATTTTTTTTCAATCATCTGTTTTAAACCTATCTGACTTGGTGGGGAGTTTCCCTCTCCATAACTTATTTGCTTTCTTAAGACATATTGGCCTTTTACACTAAATTTGAATTTTTAACTTTTAACCTGTATTTTTACTTTCTGTGAATTTCTGTTTAAGAATTATAAATTTTAATTCCTTTTAACAAATGTTTGGCGCAACATAGCCTACTTTAGCTCTTGCGCCATAAAACCTCACAGTCACTCACTCACTTCTATCTCTCTCACTTTAATTCGCTGATCATCTAGTACTATTTGATGGACTTAAGCGATGTTATCGTCAGAGGTTGCAATTTTTGGACGTCCGGAACGTTCATCGTCTCCCAAGCTGGTACGGCCACGTTTAAATTCAGCTGCCCAAAATTTCACGGTAGAAAATGATGGTACAGATTCCCCGTAAACAGCGTTAAACTCATTTTTTTATTTGGGTAGGCATATTGTCTTACAAAAACAATTATTTAATGGCAGCTCGAAACTTAATTTTCTTCTTGGATACTTGGGTTTTGCAAAAATATCACAAAAATACTCACATCGACTCGCTCAAACGATTGTCAAACAACAATTACGCGTCCAAAATGGCTGAAATTTTGGTGAGTACCTGTCAAAAGATGCGCAACCACATTTCCTAGTTTTTATTAACGAGTGCCACTATCTTCACGTAAGGTCGGAAACTGTATATATATATATATATATATATATATATATATATATATATATATATATATATATATATATATATATTCATTTCTTATCTAATCATTAAATTAAAGAGTCAAACAGATAAATCTCTTAAACAATTTTTATGTCTAAGAATAATCAAAAATCAATATTCGTATTACGAATGTGGTAAGAAATTTCTCATTTCCTCTACCTAAGACTATCAGAAAATTCTATTTATCTGAATACCCACAAAATTGGAGAGAAAATAACAAAGATACTGAATCCAATTCCGATCTCAGTTATTCGACGATCGTTTTATCTTCAGGCTCCTATGTTGTGTGCATATATTGATCTCCCAACTTCAAACTCCGGTCAGCATATAAACACATCCAATCCCGCCATCCGATCAATCTCAAGTGTCTCACAGATTATTCACAAGTCGAGTTTCTGAAATCAAATTACTTTATATTGAAACCCACAAAAATTAGTTGAATGGAAATACGCTTGCAAACTCGTTAGAATTTGAATATCGTTGGTCACGAGCTCGTGAAGTTGAACTCTTGGCTATTGGGGCCACAGAATCGAGCATCCAGATCTTCTCCAATAATAATGCGATTGTAAGAAAAATTAAAAAATAGGCAAAATTAAGCATTTGTCATTTACTAAAGAGTCCAATTATTTCTAACACTTTTTATTGTTTGGAATATAATTTCTTTTTATATTATTTAAAAAAAATGTTTGCACCGGAAACATTCCGAATTACAGTAGCATATAAAATTACGAGCATGGGAAATGTCTACTTTACGCTGATATGTTTTTCGTTTGAATATTTTTTTATTCTAAAAACGTTTGAAGATTTTAATTTTAAATTTAATAGATTGAAACAAGAGCAAAAATGTTTGATTAAAATTAAGGAATTTGTTCTGATAAAATGGATATTTCTTTCAAAGTCACTTCGAATTTCATAGAGCATCATAAATTTTTCTTTTCTTCTATTAGTTTCACATTTTGAAGTTGTTTTTATGTGATATAAGAAAATGTCTTTGAATCGACTGCATTCTTGTAAAAAATTAATTAGTAAGGTTTGTTCAATTTTGGAGTAAGTTGTCGTATTAATTTTCGTGACATTATTTCGGGTTCTAAAGTGATACTTCTCGTAATTTGTTGGGAAAAAAATATAACAGTAAAAATAATTTGTTTGGAATGTTCTCTAAACAATAGTTATCTTTGGACGAGTTTTAGATTAGAAAACTTGGTTACAATGCTTGTTTATTGAAGTTGGTATATTTCTTGTGATTATGAAAAGATAATTTTTTCAAAAGTTTTTGTTTACAGTTTTTGAGGTAGAAAGAGGACACTGATTACGAGATTAATTGAAGTCAATCGATAGGGGTGTTATTCGAAACCTAAGACCTTGCTGTTAATAAGGCTTGAAAGGACTCTAATGTTTATTATTATTTTTATTTAAAACATTAAATAATATTAAATAAATTGTAAAGTATGTAACTTTTTTAAGAATTATTACCAAAATCATTTTGAACAAAATATAAATACTAATTATGCATTTTAAAATTAAATATTGGGAATGTGTTATGTCTGAATCAGGTATACAAATAATATAGGCATTTTACGGATGTAAAGTGAAATTTTAGGTACATGGATTTAATTGAAAATTTTAAATGGTGATAAAAGAAAATTGATATCTAATTGTATACAATTAAAATTAACTTCGCCCTGAAGCTAGGTGTCTAAAATATTTTATCTTTTCAAAAATGTGTGTTGGTACGCGTATTTTGTTTTATTTATTTTGTAAACATCTTTTCTGGTAGGTTTTCAATTTAAAATGGTGGGAGTTATAGTACTAAAAGAAATTAAAATGAGAAGAAATTTACAATTTTTTCATTTGATGCAAATTTATTTCGATGCTTGATTGAAAAGTAATGCCTCCGTAGCTAAATTTGTTTTTTGCTTCGCGATTTTCACAGTTTTTATTGAACTTGAAAACTGCTTGTATCCTCTATATATACACGCACAGCACTATAATATTTTTGACTGGTATCCATCCATTACCATTCACATGTACTAATTCCCGACTAATCGGGAAACCGATCACGTAAGAATTTCGGTGGTTGTTATCGATACTAGGCTTTAGTAGTAGCTTACATGCGGTCGTTGGGAAGAAGAGAAAGCAGCAAGATACAAAATCGGATGAAATGATACCACTCTTCTTCAACCTCACTCGCTATGGGTCGACCAACTTCTCGAGTTCTCGCCGCACCAACAAAGTTTGAGTACAAAGAAAATAAACGCTTTAAACTGATTATGTATGTAGATTTTAGTTACAGCAAAAATTGGGAAAGTCGAGGGACAAATAAGAAAGTTATGACATGGAGGTATTATTTATATTCTTCACCAAAGAAAGTTTTAAGTGATTGCTTAAACAATCATCCATTTATAAGAGTTTTTATTCATATTGAATTTTCAAATTAGATATATTAGAATATCCGAATATTAAAGAAATGTCTTATTTACAGATGAGTAAATTTCGATACCAACGAAAAGAAATTTCGTTGTAGTTTATTACGAAAATTATCAGGATCAACATTTCAGATTGATGAGATTTTGAAATATAACTTTTTATGTAAATGCTTCTGTATAAAAAAAAATAGAATCTTAATATTTGATCTCATTTATACTTTTACCGTCTAATACCAGATTTTGTTCTCATAAGTTAAAAATAAATTATTAGCTTTATTTGCTACTAAAATTAGTATAAAAATTCTCAGAAATTAAAATTGGAATTCTTAGAAATGATTAATTCATTTAAATAAATTATATAAATTCTGACGAATTACCAGGAAAAAATATCACCAGAAAATTATTTCAAAATGCATGAACATTGACAAAGAATTCCTCGAGGAGCTATGGCATTAAAATTAATCCGAGAAATTTCATAATTCATCATCGGTAACGAAGATTCCTTGATTAAATGTTGCATTTTATTGTTACAAATTGATCATTTGTCTTTTATGGAACTTTAACAGCTTGATTAATAGTTAATAATTCGTCCGGATTATTCAACGTTATTAATGTAATTAATCCTATTTATAAGACTTCCGATCGAGAAATATTATCCAGTACATAAGCATCGATGTTCGAAGAATAAAAAGCATAAAAGCTTTAATAATAAGTTATAACAATTGATGCGTTCAAACGATTAAAAATATGTTCGTTAAGTGATTGGTAATCGATTACTTCAAACGATCACTAATAAATATATTCTGTAATGATTATAAATCGATATATCTCTACAAATTATTCACAATCGATTACTTCAAATGATGAATGATTACAATCGATATCTTGGATCGATATCGATATGTTCCAATATATTTCGATCGAAACATGTTTTAAGAATATTGCTTCTAGTGTTTTTCTTTTCATTTCTGCGTATCGATGTTATTGATACCGCATAGCACAAACTAACCTAAAAAACATAGGAAGATTGTCATAAAAGCTTTCCCATCAGTTTTCTTATTCTGTAACCATTGTCCCATGACCATTATAATAAAAAAAGCAATATTTCATTATTTTTTCTCATGTGTCAACTATCTCTAACGTCACAAAAAGGTATTCTCATTCATCTACTTGCCGATAAAGTGTCGTGACTAACTCTAAAGACAGAATTTTATTTCTGATAAGACATGGTGCTCATCAAATAATCATCAGAAACTGCCAAAATTGATATTTTTATGTCCATGCAAAGAGCGAATGGAAATTTTCTTTTATAAGAGAGAGAGAGAAAGAGAAGTGAAAGCTTTATCTAATTAATAAAACAGGACCAACCTCTATGATGTAACATACCAGAGAAAGCCTTCTCGTATGTTGTCATTTAGTGCATCATTTGGTCATGATTTATTCCGTAATATAAAAGAGTAAAATCGTAAAACCGACCAAGAATTGATTTCGATCGGTACCGAATTTAACGACTTTTCCTCTTAATTAATGAGAATTTTCCTCTCTAAGCTCGTTCGAGTAAAGTTTCAGTACAAGGTGAGCGTTTATTTTTCCATAGCAACCGTGGATATGTTTATAATTATCATGAGGCAGAGATTGGAATGATAATAAGGTATATAATTCTTTGCATAGTACAGAAACGGTTTGTGAATAAGATTCCATGGTATTTAATTTCCGGGCTTGCATATTGGAGTTTAAATGGATATTATTTGTTAGAACCTAATTATTAATTTTATGAAACATGCATCTGTATAACCCTTGTTATTTGAGTTCTTAAGTTTAATTAAGCTTAGGACTAATTAGTGGTTTCAATCAATATTGCATGAGCTCGTTTGTTGGAACTGAAGGTTAGGAGTAGAAATATTAGGCTACCGGAAACTTCTGTCTGTGAAGTGAAGTGAAGTGAAGTGAAAGAAAATAATACATTTTTATGCATTGAATAATTTTTGTTGTACAATATAGTTCCCGTCGTTACTTATGATCTCTTTCCAGCTGCTGGTGGATACGACAGAATTTTCCAGTCTTACTCTGCGATTTTCTGACGAGTAGTGAAATCAGCTTTTGATCTAGCAGTATCATAATTCAATACGATTTGCTTTTTATTGAACATCGTCGACCTCATTTCTTTGAGTACATTATTTAAATTATCCATTTGTTGACAATATCTCTTCGAACTAAGCTTTTTATCAGGTTTCAAATGCTCGTAATGTATTGGATCTTGGATTTCCCACCCTATAACTACACTGCATTTTGTTATTCAAATTCAATCTCAGCTTATCCTCGCTCAAAGTATTCTAATTTCCTTAAGATATTTCCTTAGATAATATAATTTTTGATCATTAATTATCATCCTGTCCAAGAAGGGTTCGTTTTTGTTCCGAACCAGAAGAGATGTGCATATCATGGTTCGATTAAGCATACGAGTATTTTTTTCGCTTAACTGAAGAGGCATCTGTCTGGAATATTCATAGACAGTTCATAATAACGATGTTTATTATTTTGTAGGATAATTTTTATTAAATATGAAAAAAATGTATTGTTTTCTTTCACTTCACAAACGGACATATGTATGTAATTATTTAACTTTAATTCATATTAGTTTCTCATAATAATAATTTTAATTTCCTAATTTTTCCCATTCTCTCATTTAAAAGTAAAGCGTTCATTCTTATTTCCTGAAACCATTCCTTTTTAAATTAATAAATGCAATCACGCGTTCTTAAAAATTCGCTGATAATGCAGTTCACTCGGCTTCAGACCTGTAGGAATGATCTCTACTAAACTTTCTATCTGCGCCTAAAATCCCTCCATTCATCACATGTGATCTAGTATAAAAATCCCTACTATTACACACCAAACAAGCGAAAATTCTCGGTCTTCTGCCCTCTTCTGATTTCTTATGCTTTTCTGACTTTTTGTACTGTTTATCCAAAGGCGGAGTTGTGTCTCTCGCCGTGTGGAAATGCTCTCTCTCTCTATGCTACAATAAAATAAATAGTTAACTTAGCTTCGACTGGTTTGAAATTTAACAAAATAGTAATATTTAAAAGTAAGGCATCCATTTTGTCCGACATCCATTAAACATCTGATAGGATGTTTAATAGTACTTTGTAAAGACGTTTTATGTATATATGTATTCTTTCATAATTTATAGAAGTGTATTTGTAAGGAATGGGAATTGAATTAATATTTATATATAAACATTTTTCATTAATTTGAATATTTCATAGGAAGGTAAGTTGTTTAGTTTAATATATCACTCAAAAATCTTATGGCGAGTGCACCAAAATTGTGCACCAAATTAATATTGCATTAAATATTTTAAACTGTGGATTAAATATATCAAAAAATATTATCAAATTAAAACAAAATTACATATAAAAGTATTTGTGGTGACATTAATATAATTTCACGAGTTTCTTATGAAATAGGATTTTAAATTTATAAACATGGAATTTAATCGTTTTAATAAGTAGTTATATTGAATGAAACGTCACAAGCATTTTCCATGTAGCTGGAAATTATTTTAATATTAATGTATATTTTAAATATAGTTGAAAATTAATTTTAATAAAATATTAATAACACGAATGAAGATGATTAATTCCTTTCAAAAAAATCAATTTTTACTAGTTCGAAATAGAAATTTTGTCACTTTGTTAATTAAAAAATTATCGTAGTTGAGAAAAAAATAGTTATTTCTTATTTTTATCGCTTTTAGATATATCTTATGATTATAATTGCTTTTGATTATAATAACGTAGATTCATTGTCTTAAATAAGTACGCATATTATAAGTTTTGCCCTATCGAAATTAAATAAGATACCCGAGGTAATATGACCTCGGATATATTACCTCGAGAGGGTCATAAAGAGGGTAATATGACCATTGTTTTTGGAAGCTGATACTGAGTCGACTGTAATGAGTTGAAAAAATGAAAAACTTTTGTGGCTAATAGTACTAGATTTTCTCTTAAAAATTTTAAGAGATTTTGAATTTTCTTTTTCAAATTTAATGTATAACAAAACACTTTTAGTGCAGGTAATAGGGTCGGTGAACCTTAATATTCATTTGAAAATGTTTAAATATGAAAAGAAGTCGAAGTTCTTATACTCTTGACTCTAATCCCCTCAAATGCTCTGTATATTTAGTTAACCAGGATATAAGGAAAGAAAAAATATAGTGAGGGAGAGTATAAAAAGCATTATATAAAATTATAGTATAAAAAGGAGTATAGTATAGTTAGGCAGAGTATAAAAAGCATTAACAAAAAAGTTAGCATGCAGGTTTACGATCACTAGCGAAGGTAATACAGCCATCAGTGGCCGTATTACCTGCAGCTACAGGTTTCCGATAACACTGTTTTTTATGTGTATCTTTAAAGCTTTTAAAAAAAAAAAAAAAAAATTCTTCACACATTATTAAAAAGTATTCAAATATCCAACAGAGTCAACCCTCCAATACGTTTCTAGTCAACGGTTGTTTAACTAGGAAATGTAGTGATTGAATTGAAAGAAATACAGGGGTACTTCTTGTAAGGGACCACTCCGAACAAGGGACAATTCTGTTGCTTCCAGTCCTTTTGAATATGTATTTTCTTCTCATTAAAGGATACCTCTATTTATGGCATAATATGTTTGGACCGGTGGTTGTCCCTTATTGGGAGGTACTACTGTAGATATAAAAGCGACGGAGATTTGAACATAAAAGTTAGTAGTGAAATTAATAGTGTGTAGCCGGTAATTGACGTAAGAGGGGATTGTGATCTAAGCAAACTGACGGAAAATAAAGATTATCCCAATTCATTCTGGTTAACCTGAAATAGAAGAACCCCCCGCTCGAACCCCCAGTGTTTCTGATTGAACTCACTCGAACCCGGGTGAATTGGATATTTAAATTATTTATTCTAAATTAGATTTTAGGAATGTTGTGGGTTATTAGATGGATAGCAAGAGACTATTTATTAAATATTAGTTGCAGTGGAGTATGAAAAAATGCTTGGATTCAAGTCAGACTAATTCTTCTAATGAGTTTCATATTGCATTCTTGACTTGGATTTACTAAATTTGAAATAATGATTGAGGAGGTTAATGATAGAAAGGTGCCACATTTTATTAAAATTAAAGTAGTCATACTTTGTTCTGATATTGTTTCACAGACTTCCAGTGATTTTAATGTATTTGAAGTTTTATTAAACATTTTAGACAATTAAAAATTATTTAGATTCATATTTAAAAAAATAATTAAATTACCTAAAATGTAGACGTTTCAGTTAATATTAACGTAGACTTTTCAGTTCAAAAAATACATGGTTAGTAAAGAATTTCAAATCTCCTGAGATGGAAAATTATAGTCATCGTGTTTAGAAATTTTGACTTTTAACATAAATAAAACTTATTTTTAAACTTTAAGACTTGAGAAATTTTTTGAGGAACTCGAACTCCTTGGAGGTTAATTAGGCTACATTACGCTCTCGCCCATGCTTTACATTATTTTATTTGCCATAGCTCCACACATTTCATGGAATAGCTCCATTTCTTAGTGGCCAAATATGGCTTCTATTTCAGCCATTTCCTCTTCGACGCGTTTATGTAACCGGAAGTGTTTTTAATGTGCGGATAAGCAACGAAAAGCACTTAGGCGCTGATTACATCTACAGCCTAAGCGATGGGGTTACAGCCAAGAGACATTTTGACGCTTTTATATACGATGAGAAATGCTATTTATGCACTGTAGGGGTTAGGCGCTCATACATAGGGGGTCCTACGTAATATTCCGTACGCTTTTAACCCCAGGAAAGCTACCGCATTTTAAATGGCACGGGTTATGGGACTTTTATTTATTTTGTGTGGGAGTCAAAAATTGAAATGCAAATTCCTTTTAGGTTGCAGTGGTGGTTTATTTTCAAGCCCCGCTGATATATACGTGATAGAAAAATTGAAATTGAGTCGTGCTGCGCATTTTTACCCCATGATTCCTTATAGTTCTTCATTGATCTAAATCAGGGGGCATCATGTATGCATGAGGCAGGGTGCGTGCACTTTCTTCTCAGAATCTGACAAAATTTCAAATTTGTGTCTTTAAAAAACGTGCGAAGAATTCGAATTAGAAGCACACATGTGGAAATAACATTTGTTTTTATTTATTTTTTTTAAAATGAAAGCGGAAAAAATGTGTAAAAGGTTGTTTTTCTTATTAGGTATGCGATATGACTGCTGCATGTCTCTTGGGAAAGATTTCATTACGTGATAAAAAAGTAGAATCTGTTTCATTCTTGTATTTTAATAAGGCGAGATATATTTGATATTAGGTTCCAGTTCTATGTAAATGCAAAGGGTATTTTTTAGTGCCATTATTGTTGTTTGCGGATAAATTAACTATGTAAAATTTAACGCGTGACAAGTTGAAATGAGCAGCTATCGTTGTAACAGCAAGAAATTTTCAAAATGTGAGTGAATTTATGAACAAACATTTTATTATATATATATATATATATATATATATATATATATAGAATCATTTTAAATTCTTTCTTTTACATTTTTAAGAAAAATCTCCAAAATAGAAAAACACATTTTTCTATGAACAATTCTCATTTCTGCAATGTTCTGAATAACTTTTAAATGGAGGTGAAACATGTTTCTATAATTTATGCATTAAAATGGTTTTTTTATATATTATTTGTATATTAAATTTATACTTTAATATTTTTATTTACATTTGTATTGTAATAATTTATTTTCCTTTTTTCGGTTAAATATTGTACCAAAGCTAACGTAATGTTATTTTTGAGATTTATATTCTCTTATTAACATAGCTTAAAACTAAGAACATATCGGTTCAAGTCTGGTATCGGATGCTCCTTGGCGATCGGCGACTTTTGAGTGCAATAACGATTTAAACGTGCCGATTTAGATTATAGTAACCCAATATTTTGGCCAGCTTTTTATTTGCTATTTGTTCATGACGTGCTTACGTAGCACTACTTTGGCGATCTTTCTTCTAAAGAAAGCCACTATTCACCACTATCGCCAAGGGGCACCCAATACTGGACTTTAACCAATATATCTAATTCTGAATTTTGCAATTGTTGAGTGCGGTATCTTATTAGTTTTAAATTATCTACTAAGCAATTTAAGAATTAGAGAGATACAAAGAATTTAAATAACTGGGCAATGTTTTTATTTCGAATTTACTGAAATCTGGGATTTCTCTTCTTCGGTATTAGTAATATAACATCAGAAGAGACAGTTACAAAAGATTAGCTGAAGGCGACGGTAGAGTTTTCGTTTGAATGAGGAGGAAGGTGGAAGAAGTGTTTCACTTGGCAGCTAGCCAATGGCGTTGCGTTCTTTCAGTTCTCGGAGTTGGACAGGTAGAAATCGTCTAGGAGCTTTATAGTAGTGCGGGTGAAGCCTGCTTTCTGATTGGTTGATCCTCGGGCTCCAATTGGAGGAAATCAGTGGGTAAAAATGTAAATAGATTTAGTTCTTGTCATAATGTGTGAGCACTGCCAATGGTAAAGTTCATTTTGCCTTGTTCAACACCACACTTTTTTAACACTACGTTTATATTTACTACATTTATATTTTTATTTAGTCTGACTTTCGCAGTGTTTTCTCTTACATACTCTACGTGTTTCTAGATACACTTCCCTCGTTTTTACTTAAATTGAATTCGCTAACAGTGGTCGAAAGTCGTACTGGATTGGATGAAAGGAATGTCTCTTGGCATCGAACAGTTCGACTGTTTACTTCAAAGCAAATTACCTATGCTTTCTAGAGGGTGCTAGTTGCACGTGTGTAGTCACTGAAAATCTCCCATAACGGGAATCATAAATTTCAGCTAAAATCGAATAACATAATAAATGTCATCCTTACATTTTTTAAAACAGTTTTATCGTCTTTCACTCATAAAATTCATCGATTTCTGAGTAGATTTACAAAACTTGTCTTTGTTCAATTTCTTGATGTGGTGGGTTATTTAGTAATAAATCATCCTTATATATATTTCAAGAAATCTGTTCAGCAGAAAAGCAAAGAAAGCTAACAAAAATTGTAATTGGATACAAACTATTCATGTAAAATAATACTATTTAATTTGTGAATGTAAAGATTTTGTAGAACAGAAAGCTGCATTTAAATAAAAATATGTAACACGAGGATTCTGTTTAATTACTTATCTTGAAATTTGTGAATATTTTTCTACAGAATTTACAGAATTTAATTCCAATTTGAATTTAAATAGCCATTAAATTTTAAACAACTATTAAATTAATATATTTTATAGATTTATGAACTAAGGTCATGCTTGTATGCATTAAGTCACCACTATATATATATATATACATATATAATCGTGACCTCCGATCAATTAAATTGTTATTTGACCTTGATTTAAAAAATATAAGATCCACATACAATACCACAGCTCTCCAGAGCAAACTTAACTCCAACCAGATTCATATAAACCACATTTACTTAGAAATCTAACTGTCGTTTACTGTTAGATTTAAATAACTATAATATTTGAAAAACCATTTTCTGAATACCTTCCTTTTAAAATCCTATCCACCTAGTATACTTAGTTTCATTTTTAAAGTTAAATGCATCGAATAAAGCAATAGAACCATTTAAGCGAAAGTCGAGACAAAATGACATTAAATAAGAAAGAATTTCACGCTTTCTCTCACAGCCAAACAAGAAAACAGTGTAAGTAAAAAGCATCAACTCAGTTGGAACGTATTAGTTTTCAAAGCTAACGGATTTGATCCACCTTCCCCCTACACCCCTCATTGTACAGACGGGTCTGGGTTTTAAAAGAATCGCGCCACGGTTGGAAAGAAGTGTTCGAAGAATCTTTGCCCATACTTAAGTTTAAGCTGATCCTTCCACCAGCATACATTATTCATAGTAAGAAGCAGTGGTGAATTTTAAAATGCCGACAGCATCGAAAAGTCGCATTTTTCTCAAGGGATAGCCCCGTCCACGTTGAAGTATGTGTCGTGATTTTTACCGGTTCGTGGTTTTTGTATGCTTTTGCCTTTTCTGTGGGGAGATGGGCGATATGTGTTTTGAAAAGAAAGGAGAATGAAATTTGAGGAAGCTGTGTCACAAACTCTTGTCTTGTTTTCGACTGGCGTCATTTTGCATTCTGTACAGATTTAGAAGTAGTTGGGAATTGAAGTGGAACTTTTACTTGTTTATTGACTTCAGGAAGGCTTTGTTTGATTTTTGTTCAAAATCCGAAGGATTGGAATTGCCGACATTCTAATGTATTCTACGATTTCTACCCCCTATTTTATGAATTTGCTGACCCAATTATTTCGTCGTAATAATTTGTTACTGTTTCAGCTACAAGTTTTTAAAAGAATATTTATGCACAACTATCGTTCCTATCACACACACATTAATGTTACATATAACTTTGATATAAATCAATAACAAATTCATTCTGATCCTAACAGAATCCGTAATATTTGATGGAGTGAATTTTGAAAGATTTTAATTGAAGTTTTATACATATGAGATTATATGTACTTTAGAAGGACAATTTTTTTAAATCTAAATTTTACTTCTTGCGGGGTCCGGTGTCAGGCTAGCCACTCTGCATGGACACTATCTAGTAATTAGTACCCCAGGCCCAAAGGCTGAAGAAGCGAAGATGAGTACTGCGTGATGCGACTTCTTAGGCCGAGATATACTTTAAGTTAATTCTACTACAGGCATCTTTTTACCACGGTATATGTCCAAGTAAAATAATAATGAGCTTTCTTCTGATGTTAGAAATAAAAACTTTTCCATTACTCTGATTACATTTGTTTTCTTCTATACCTTAATTCTGACTCAATTAGTATATTAGTCTAGAATATTTGCTTAGAAACTGTTTCCCTTTACTCTATATTTTCTAGATTTACTTATAATTTGTTTTCTTTCTTATATTCAAAAATTAAAAATGTATATTTTTATGACTTAAGATATCATGCGCGCCAGTTTTGGCTTTTTAATTTCCACATGTTAATGATATATATTAGAGTTTATTGTAAGAAGTTTTTTTTATTTGCTATATTCTATGCTTTGATTTCTCCCAATATTAGAAGAAATCTCTTGATATATATTGTATCTCTTGGCTTATATTTGGTGTGAGTTTGAAATTTCCTACTTAAATCAAATAGTTGGAAGAGAGATATAAAATCGTTGAATCTGGATTAAAGGAATAAAAGTTAAAAAGAAAATTGAAGTTATAATGTGTAGTTATAGTGTTTAGCAATATGTTAATGTTTGTTTGTGTCCTATAGTGATTTGTCTATTAAAACATACTCGACAATGTTTTTTTTTTTCAAAATATAAAATGTGAAGAGTTCCGGCAGGTCGCTTTTCCTATTCAAAAGTATGACATTGACCCTATGGTTATCTTTTCATTCGAAAAACTCCTCTCAATTTATAACCAATCGCTTTAAAAATTTGAAAAAGAATTGACTGTTTAAACTCCCAACCCACAAAAGGCCGCATGGTGACCGTTTTTTAAACTATCAATGGCGCATTAAGACGGGGGCTGAAAACTTATGTATTTTGCAGAAAAAAAAGGAATATATATATATATATAAATATATAAACTGGTGTTCAAAATTAAGAGAATTTGAATATTTTGTAGAATTTCATAAAAATAATTGAATGAAATTTAAAAATATTGTTTCGAAACAAAGATGCAAATATTGCACGTAGAATACGTAAGCGTATATATGTATGAGGATGGAACTAGTCGAAAAACATGATTCATAAGTTCGCAAATCCGCATTTCGTTCGCTAGCGTATTTTGCCGAATTTCTTGATGTTTATTTTTGCAGCAATCGCTAAAATTAAAATTCACACAGTAAAAGTATGTTTAGATGATGGAATGGGGTGGCAAATTGTGGGTAGGCTAGAAGCAGGTCAGTCTCAAATCCAGATTTGCAGAGAATTCTATTTAACGCACAGCGTCTTGGCCAACTTAAGGAAACAGTTTAAGGATACCGGATCCGACGAGATAAAGCCTGGGAAGGTCGTCCAAGAGCCTTGACGGCCAGAGAAGATCACCATGTGTCCATAACAGCAAGGCGTAACAGGGATACTACAGCTTCTCAGGTCTTTTATGAGTTGTATGCAGCCGCAATAACCAGAGTTTCAAGGGTGACTGTTTCCAGAAGATTTCATTAGAGAGGGCTGTTTGCTAGCAGACATGTTGTTTGCGTAGTTCTGCGAACACGAAAGTCCGCTTATAGTGGTGCCGATATCACTGAAATTGGAGCATGGACAATGGGCGACCTTTCTCTTCACTGAGGAGTACCGGTTCAGCCTAACCAGTCATTTTCGCCGTACTTTCATACGGAGAGAACCAGGGACCCACTATCTGCCCTTCAGTGTACGAGAAATCGACTATTACAGCAGCGGAGGTTTGATGGTCTGGGCAGACATCATTATGGATGGCCGCACACACCTCCATGTCTTTGAAAGAGACACTGCGACTCTTGAGAGGTATAGGGAAGAGGTCTTGGAGCCCTATATACGCCTTTTCAGGGGCCCAGTTTGTCCTGATTTCCTTTAAATGGATGACAACCAGAGGTCATATAGAGCTCAAATGGTCGACGAATTTCTGGAAAGTGAGGATTTTCTCCGGATGTATTGGCCAGCCAGATCTCCAGACTTCAATCTAATACAGTATGCCTGGGACGCTCGGAGGGGGGGGCAATTGCAATTCGCAAGCCCCTTCCAAGAATAATTTAAGACCTGAAAACAGCGTTGCTGAACGAGTGGGACCAATTGCCACAGGGACTTGTAAACTTCCTTATTTCCAGCATAAAATCACGTTGTAAGGCCTATATATCTGTAAGAGTGGATCATACCCCCTATTATTGCTGTTTCATACATTGCGACTCCGATGAGTGTTATGCACGATAATGTGCGTGTATTATAACTGTTGAATAGCTGTATTTTTGTATTATATCAACCCTATGTACACACCAAGTTTCATTGAAATCTGTCCATAATTCCAGAGATAATCGACAAAATCGGAAAATTCTCTTAATTTTGAACACCAGTATATAGATATATATATTAAGCATCTTGTATGTTTTTCTTTTTTATTAATTTTTTTGAATTTTAGTTTTCAGAAATATTCTCAATTTATATTTTTGATTTTATATTTGATAACCATGTTTTTTGAAAGAATACATTTTGTTGATGGAGATAGTTAAACCTAGAAATTCTAGAATAACCCATTTTAACTGTCTAAAGCCTGTTAAAATATTAAATAAATTATTTTCCAGTTTTGTGTTTAAATATATATAAAAAAAATATTTTAAATATTAAAAATATTTAAAATAAAAAATTTCTTTCTTTTAAATTTTTAAAATTAAAGTATTATTTAAAATATTTTTAAAAAAACTTTCTTAAAAATATTTTAAATAGTACTATTTAAATAAGTTTGAAAAACAGTGAAAGTCAATTTCCTTTTTAATTAATTATTTTATTGTAGCGGAGAGAGAGACCATTTTCACTCGGCGGAAGATGCAACTCCGCCGTTGGATAAAGGGTAAGAGAACAAAATGAGCACAAGATCATGAGAGAGAGTAAGACAGGGCTCTTTTTTGCAGTGCATCAAGTTATATATCAGGGATTTTTCACAATAAACGTCATAGAACACGTGGGATGAATGGAGGGATTTCGAGGGAATTTAAATGCAGACATAAAATCTGGTAGGGATCATCCCTACAGTTCTGAAGCCGTAGGATCTGCATTGTCAGCGGGTTTTTAAGAACGCTGGATTGCATTAATTATGCTAAAACGGAATGATATCAGGAAGTAAGAATGAACGCTTTACTTGTAAATGAGAGAATGGGAAAAATTAGGAAATTAAATTATTGTTATGAGAAACTAAGATGAATTAAAGTTAAGACATTACACACACAGATATATATATATATATATATATAAAGCAAAGTCTTTCGAACGTGTTAAAGGTTAATGATACCTTCAGAATTTTTCATATTTTGGGGGGGAAATTTGTTTAGTACATTTTACTCCCTCTCGCTATTTTGATTGTGATACTTATTCGGTATAATTATACTAGGAAATACAAAAGTCGGAATGATTATTTGGTATATATCCTTAGTATTTAGCATGTTAAAGACTCTTCCCATTCGAATAATGTAAGTGGAGGAAAGAAACATTCTGAGCTGAAAGTAGAACTGCAATTCCCTTCGTCGTGGGCGTTTTTCGGATGTCAGTTCTGTCTGCCTGTAGGACGGGTGCCTTGTCAACAGATAACAAGAACTCCGAGGGAACGGGGGCGGGAAAGAGGGCGATCAAACAACTGCGCCCCTTTGTTTGCCCTTCGCATTTTGGCACGCCCTTCCATGCTTAGGACAGGAAGATTCACGGTTTTTTGAACTGACGAATCACGCAAAAAATGAAACATTTCCGACAGATTTTGAAGAACTGGGGGACACATAGGAACAAAACCCAAAAAATAGCGGAACAATAAGTGATGTTGACAGCGCTCATCGAGATAGGGTCGTTTTTTCGTACATTTTTAAAATGTTGCGTTATAGTTGGGATATGTTATTGTAAAGATCGATGAGAAATCTGGATCGTTGTTGTATCGAATGATATTAGATGGGGAAGTGCGGCTTTAGAACATAGAATTTCAAATTATATATATATATATATATATACAATAAAATCTCTTGTAAAGGATTAGTCTGTATTTCATGGACAACTTTATTGGTCCCGATCCCTTTGAGTAGTATAAGTATTTACCTTTTATTAAGGGGAACCTCTGTTTAAGAGACAAAATATCTGATCTGGAGGGTGTCCCTTATTTGGAAGTGCTACAGTACATATCGATTAATTTATTCAGAAAATCAAGTAGTATATTGTTTCTAAGATTTATTTGAATTCAGAAATTCTTCACAAATGGTTTGTTTATTAAAAATCACAATTTCTTGGCGTAAATTATATACGAAATTATATATTTTAACTTAAAAAGCTGTAATGAAACTAAAAGAGACTTGAATTTTTTATTAAACATGGTCGGTTCTACTTGATGATAGTTGTAGGAGTAAGAGAGGAAAATGTAAACCCTTCACTAAAATATTGGTATAATCTGCGTTTGCAAATCAATTTTAAGAAAATACACATTATCCTTTTACTTGAATAAAAGCAAAGCCAGTGTTAATTTAATTTCAAAACTAAAAAGAGTCTAACATGAATGAAATAAAAATGACTATTTACGCATCAGAAGAAACGAAGACGGCCAGATTCTGTACATTCCACTAATTATAACTTTAGATAGTTTCAGAACTTCAAGGTTTTCTCTTAATTTCTCTATAACTTTCATCATAATTAACAGGAAATATTCAATATTTATATACATATGCCCTGCGTGAGGATACATTTAAAATTAGTAATTACTTAATGTAAACGAGATTAAAATAATAGTAACAAATTAAATTTTTAGTGGTTACTTAAAAAACTGTTTGCCATGCAACTAATTATTTATCCTTATCGTAAAGCTCTGTTGTACATTTCTTGTTCATATATCTCGTATAACTGGAATATAACATATTTTCCAGTCTTTTATTCTCGTGAAATAAAGACAATTATTTATTTTTTATATGTTAGGATTAACTTATTATACATTTTAAACTCTTGTATTGGATACAAATATATATCTCCACCTGCTGAAGTACTTGACGTTGCCCAAGATTTACGCAGAGTATAAAAGATTTATATAGAGAAATGGAAGTAGATCTTTTAAATGTCAAATAGACGGTGATTTTCCATATATTTTGGTTCAAGGTGAATTGTGCAAAATTTTACAAAACTCAAATAAAATTGTAGATTTAATTCTGACAGAAAAAAATTATTTATCCCATCTTTCATAGCAAAAGATTGTGGGAACACAATCTCCTGCTCTTGACGTTGAAACTAGTGGTGGTCTGATATTTGTTAAATATGCTGAAAGCCCCTTATAGTCTACATTTGTTTGTAAATATTTTTGTATATACCACGTATTATATCTTGATGAAATATATTCATGCAAAATCCATTTTCTTATTTAGATTCAAAAAACGCTAATAACAAATTAAGAAAACGAGAAATCAGTGTTTTGATCAGAGATAATTAAAACTAAAGAGAATTTTACTAGCCTTCACATTCGATCTGTTAAATTTGACCTACTCCAAAATTATGATATAGCTCATCAGGAATTCAGGAGAAATAAACTCTCATAAATATAAAGAATTTTATAGTAAAAATTAAATATTACTTAATGAAATATATTTGATGAAATTGTATTGAAAATGTTGTTGAATTAGGTACTGTAGTATTGTTTTTATTTGGTCTAAATTAATGATAAATAATGAACGTAAATTAATGCTAAGTTCTACCTCTGATATCAAATGTATTTTTTGTATATCTAATGGCTGGAAACGGATTATTAATCCATAATATATAATTTTTTATTTTACTTTCATTTCAAATAAAAAAAATTTTAAAATATTTTCTTTCAAGATCATTGGGGGGGGGGATATTTCATGCAAAACAACATGCTTGGCTATTACATATATTTACTTCACATATTCATTTATAATTTTATCTTGTCAAAACTGATTAGTTCTGCTTTAATTTAAATTTTTCCTGCTTTTAAAACATAATTATATTACTTTTTTTAATCCTCGCAACGACATTTTCATTTCCATTAATTCAGAGATTAGTCGCCTTCCTGAATTTAACGTCTTTTATTAATCGTTGTTTGTCTTTAGAAAATAGGTAATTCGATTTTTGATGTAATTTGTTGTTGCTAGAAAAACTCTTTTATCATATTTTACTTGAAATCAGGGCTGCGCAAAAATTATATTAGTAAATTCAATAATTTTATAAAATTGTTAAATTTGTAAAAAGACTACATAAGCAAATAAAATGGTGTTTTTTCTTTTATTCTAAATATTTTTACATTAATTAAAGACTGAAAATCTTAAGAGGATGTTTCTATATTTTGTCCTTGATTGGTTTATTTTGGAGCACTTAAGTAAGCTAATTTATGTATTAATCAATTAATTTATTGACGAATGTAGTCGCATACTCGAATGTTTTCAAAACATTTAATTAAATTCTGGAAGGGAAAAAAAACTCTATGCTATATGTTTTCAGATGCGAGGCTAATTGATAGGGTAATAAAAATGTTTATTTGAATGATTCTCAATAATTAATAATTTAAAACTTACCAAGGCCTATAGGGCATCTCCAAATGCTACTTTTACGTAATTGCCGGGGTTCCTCTTATTCATCTTACGTGACCGTGATAGCCTAGTGGTCATGGTTTCGGATTCGTGGCCGGCGGTTTTCGTTCAGTCGCGGTTTCGATCCATGGCCGCCAAAGACCCGTCGTTTAGCCGAGGCTGATGCACCATAAATCTGTCGGGTACCAAAGTCCTCCCGAGATGTGGTGTGGATGTTAGGAGAGGGGGTGCCAGCTCAGGTGTCGTCCTCGTCACTTGACCGTCGTTCAAACTTAAGAGGTCCGTCGCCAATAGTCCTCGTGTTGCTTCTAGTGCGACATTAATAAAAACTAAAAACCTCTCTCTATATTCATCTTACCCTAGAATTTCATTTTCTAATATATCAAATTTGGAAGCAGCATTATTCGAACTTTTTTCATCTGATTAATTATATCCCATTCGACTCATATATTTCACAGAAAACAGTTCGTTCTGAAAAAACAAATTCCTTTTTTTATTTTTTTTATTTTTTTTATTTAAATTTTCGGGGCTCTCCGAGCGAGATATTTACACCGGCGGATCGAGGATTGGGTCCGAAACTGGGTTCGCCGTGTGTGTCTCCCACCGAATTGTCCTAAATAAGGTCCATATGTTTATATTGAATTCCAGGCCGAGCTTTGGAAATTAGATTTGTCGTATTATGAATCGTCTCTCATAACTTCAAAGTTTGTATTTATATCGACAGTTTAACGTCAATATTGCTATATTGCTACTGTAGAACACTAGAAACAAATCGGCTATTATTAATACAATTAAAGATAAATTATTAACTAATTCTGATTTTTACAACTTACACTTGCTTTGGACCCACTTCGGAGATTATTATAAAGGAAACCGCAGATTCATTTGCAAGGCGCGCTGTCGTTGATAGTGAGGGAATGAATGTCCCTGCTCCTCTGTCTCATATAGTTAAGATTTAAAATAATTCGAGATAAGAACCAACGCTTTTATATGTTGGCAAAATTTATTAAGAAAATATTGAAATATTAGTTAAAACTAGTCGCAAATATTTAAATATTGCATTGTTAGGCAAGTAAGAACGGTTTCCAAAATTTCAGAGCTCTAGCTTGTTGGGAAGTTGGTTAAATTAAAATAGAAAATTTGATGACACACTGATACACGCAGAGACAGACACACACCAAGTGAAATACATAAAAACGTTAAAACTAACTAAAATTAATTAATTCATCCGGTAAATTAAATGGTTGGAATGCAGTTTAACCCAATCACCCTTGGCGACCAGAATTATTTGGCAGTATTTTGGCAAATGTGGCTACCTTGGTCCGTTTTACGGACTTAACTTTCAGTCAAAAAAAAAAAAAAATCGTCAAGTTTGGTGCCAATTTTTGAGATCGCGCCAAGTGGTTGGGCTAAACTGCATTATTAAATAAAATATTAGTTAAAGCTTGTCGCAAAAATCTAAATATAAAAAAATTGTTAGGCGAGTAAGAAAGTTTTCCTAAGTTTCAGATCTCTAGCTTGATGGGAAGTTGATTAAATTAACGATCGAAAATTTGATGACACACACACACCAAGTGAAATACATAAAAAAAGTTTTAAAAAATAAGTCTCTTTCTGCCTGGGAGTCCTGGTGGTCAACTTGCGACACCGGTATTCGGGTTCAGTTCTACATTCCGAGATCATTTTTTTTTTTTCAATTCAGGTTTTATTACTCACTTCTTAACTGGTCATGGTCAAGTCGTTTGTTATTTAAATCGTTTTATTTTGAAAAATACAAATTTATGTTCCTGTGGTTCTGCTGGAGATGCTGACTGTTACGTTTTCTCTTGTCCTTATACCAAAAATTTCATTTAAATTGTCCTATTGTTGAAGCGATACCTATTTGGCATACGATCATGAGTAAAAATCCCAATTTGCAATTCAAGCTTAAACTCTGTTTTC
>BMAW01041287.1:806945-840876 GCA_019974015.1 Nephila pilipes | reverse complement strand
CCAATGAATGAATAGCTTGAGTTACAGCGCAGATATATACTCAGCAGGTGTATGTAAAAAATGATTCTTAATCTGTTTGTAAAATTTTCCGTTTCATTGCGATTTAGAAAACCTTTCAATGATTGAAAAAAATGCCTCGCTGAAGGATTCGAGCTCATTACAAACAACTCTCATAGTTTGATAGAGTTCAAATCATTGGATTGAACGATGTAGGTCGGGCAAATCGGAGAATCGCTCGTCATATCGGTCGAAGCCATACGACGTTTAGAAGATGCTTGTAAGAATGTGTGGACAGAGGCAGATTTCAGCTTCATAATGGTAGTGATAGACCAAGGACTACAGCAGATCGGAAAGACAGAGTGATTGTCAAATCATTTGTCACAGTGCCCGATTCATCGGTATCAACCATTAGACGTGTGACCCGCAAACGAGTGTCCACCATGATCATTCACAGACGGCTGAAAGAGTGAAATCTACACACGTACCAACCACTACTCCCCTTGCCAATCCCGCTTGCACACTGTCGAGCCAAATTGTAGTGGTGCCTGGTTCGAACAAGTTGGAAGGATACTGACAGGGGAAAGTATAGTGTTTAGCGACAAATTCCGCTTCTAACTGTTTCCTGACGATTGTTGAAGACGTCTCTGGAGACGCCTAAGGCAATGTGCCGATCCTGTTTCACTATTCCACCCCACGCAGGCCATTAAGTAGGAGTTATGGTCTGGGGTTCCATTTCCCTTGATAGCTGGACCCCTTTGGTCTTCATTAGAGACACAATTACTGCACAGTGATACAATGACGACATTCTGAGACCTATTTTGCTACCATTCATTTTGCAGTATCATGGCCTTATTTTTGAGCAAGATAATGCCAGACTACATACGGCATGCGTTGCTATGAACTGTCTTACAGTTTGTCAAACACTTCCTTGGGCATCCAGATCTCTCTCCACTCGAGCATGTCTGGGATATGATGAGAAGATGACAGCATATGCTGGGGAATTTTGATGACCTAACGAGACAATTGGAGCAAATTTGGCATAAAATACCGCAGAAGTCCACCAGGGAGCTTTATCAATCTTTGCCACGTTGTATTGTGGTTTGCATCCAGACTAGAAGTGCGTCAACACCTTAACGAGCTCGTTACTATTTATCTATGTAGCTATTAAGTAAATCATTCAATTTTTCTGAAATTTTAATCATTTTCTATTCTGTGCATAATTTTCCCGTCCGCCAATTTATGTTTCCATCGGACATCCCTTCTTAGTGCGTAGTGTTTTGGTTACAGAGTGTATATGAACTAATCCCAAACAGTCAAGAAAAACAATTTAATCAGCCAAAATTAACTATGATATGTTTCTGCGCTGCGGATCACCAACAGTGATTTATAATTTTTTTTCAAAAATGTTTATTTGAAGTTGACAAATTAACGATTTTACTTCACAAAATATCATTGATGGCTTTACAAATACAAGTAAATAAAGACACTAATCATGTTTCTTCTTACTTATCTAATTTTTATTCATGTCAAATTATGGGAACGCAGAATTTTCAGCAAAGTTCTCAAATAGTTGTATATGGCATATGTTCTATCTCTCTGCGAGGAAAGCTTCTCTCTTGCATCATGAGAATTATCGATGGTACTTGTTGTTGCTTGGATTTTATTCTTCGTGGGTTGCAGAAGCTTCACTTTTGCCCTTGTTAAAATTTGGTGGTGATGTGGAAGAAATGGTTATAGTTGTGGTTTCAGGTGTAGTGGCGCCATGACACGTCCTTCATTGTCTGATTCCATATGGAGACTTTTTGGTGGGGACTAAAAGCTGTAGTGATGAGGTTAGCAATGTTTTCATTCTCTCTTTGTTTCATTGCAGTAGTCGAAAAGGGAGTGAATCTCTTTGGTAGATGTTCCTCCTACCCTATTTGTAATTTTTGTTTTGTTGGTAATCCATTTATGCATCTCATTTATCAAATTCTCTTAGTAGCGAATTTTCTGGGATCATTCATTTGTTGCGTAGGAAGTTATTCCTTTAACCCGTGGTATTCATAGATTTGTTCTAGGAGTTAGTACAGATTATTCCGATTCTAGCCTGGTTGTCCTCAATTGATTACTATTTTGCATACAAATTGTTATCACCCTTTACTATTTTAAGAACCTCTATGTACACTTGAAACTCTCATTCTATTTTCTTCTTCTGATGGCATACTTTAATCGGCCAAGTGTTTGACCATTATTTTTCTGTCATATTTCTAAATTACCGTATATTTCTGAAAACTCAAGCCACCTTAGAAAGACTCCAAACTTAAGCAGAAACTTCTCAATCACTCGGACCTTGAGTTTTCAGATACGTTTTCACTTACATATGATCATTTACATTCGCCTGTAAATTAAGTCTTCTCTTAATGTATTATTGTGTCTGTTAACTGTTTTTGAAATCTTTTACAGAATTTTACCTCAGCTAAATTTTTGCAGTATTTTTGTACATCATATTACCATTTTGAGGTACTTCGACCAGTGTCTGTAAGACAGTTACAGATTTGTATTTTAAAAACAATTCAATGCGTGTTTTCCAATGGTTTCGTGTACTGTGATTCTATAGCATTTTGAGAACCAGTTAATAAAATGGTCCCAAGTTCTATGATTCTAATGCACATATCTAGATAACTCTGCACATTATAATTGACTTTCTTTGAGGAGTTAACCTATGGTATGTAAACAATCGTTTATAAGTGTTCAATGTTCAAGTGCGAAAAATACCTTCATATCTAGATACATAATCTTTAAAAAGAGGCCATGGATTATTTCAACCCATTAAAATATCTATGACTGCTTAAAGAAAACAATACCCTTAAACTTTTGTTACTTGGTCAGGTACTAATAAACCTGGCGAAATTTGTACGCTTGAAAATTTTGATTTAATCGCAGAGAAACATTCACATGGAAAAGTACTTTTTCGTAATTGTAACGTTGACATGTGTCACACGTTGAAATATATATCCTATAATTTTCTGTAATATATGAATATAGCATACTTCTTTAATTCAAGCATTGGTTCCTCTTATAACTATAATGAGTTGATATCGGATATTAGATTTCAGGAAAAATTGTGAAATACAAGCGCAAAATTCATTTTTATAAATTAGAAACTTTTATAAATTAAAAATGATTTCCATTAAGACATTTATAATCTTCGGACCAATAGTCTTGGTTTTCGTATATTGCAGTATTTATTGAAATACTTTACTGATTTTCTAGTTAGCAATAAATGTGTCCTAGCTTTAGGACTTATCTTTATTCATTTGTTAATTGATTTCGCAATGATAAAGCCAATGAAGTAACCGAGCAAGAGATACTGTGTTTTGAAATATTGCTTAAAGCACTTCGAGAAAGAACATATGCTAGAATGTTCTAATTCTCCGGTCTATGTACCCACTCAACAGTATATTCCGATAGATTTAACCCCTAACTAATCATTATATTTGAAATAATAATTCGGTGAGGGCCGAATGATATGTAATTATTTTGGTTGGAAATATGAACTAAGGAACCAAAGTATGAACAAAAATTAAAAGTACTCAAATAATACTAAACATTTTCTTTCAGTTTGGATATAGTTCATTTCATCTCAATTTAAATTGAGTGATATATATGCGATGAATCTTTCCCTTTGAGTTACCACTATACATATTACGATTGCACTGGTACCTGAGTGCAATTAAAAGGCTAATCAAATGTTTGTGTGCATGTCAGATCTAGTAATTACAACAAAGAGACATATTAAAGTAAAACTGTTTTTCCAAGGTCTCTTAAACTTTCTGAGACCATTTTTTTTTCTAAGCGAGCATAATGCTTCACACAATTTAGCATAATGTTTTATTAATTTTTTATGTCGACCTTTTTTGGGACTTAGAACCGTAAAACATTTTGAATATTGATAGGGTAGTAACGGATACCCTTAACATTAATGATAATCTCAAGGTGTTTTAATTCTTTGAACGAAATGGTACTTCTCAAAATTTAGAGTTAACTCTTATTTTTACATTAGTTCAAAACCCTTACATAAATGTTAGATGTTATAGGTAAATTATCTCCATAAATACGAGTACTTAAAAGAATTTCCCGATAACCATTTTCAGTCATTGCCCCTGGTAGGTTGGTTGGTTTTTTTAGCGTCTCACTCCAAGTAACACGAGGGCTGATGTCAACGGACCTCGTAATTTTGAACCTCGGTCAAGTGACAATGACAACACCTGAGTTGGCACCTCCATCTCATAACTTCCACACAACGCCATTGGGAGGACTTTGAGCCACGACATATATAACTTGCATCAGCCCCGGCTACACGGCTGGCTTTTTTGTGGCATCAAAGTTCGAACCTACAAATTGACGATATCCGGAGACCGCGAGTCCGCGTCCATGACCACTAAGCTACTACAACCATCTATTGCCCCCTAAAAAGTGGTCTTAAAAGCATGTTTACCAATCTTATTTACAATACAATTATTATTTACAGACACAGTTTTGAGGATGGATGAAGTATTGGTCGTAAATTAAAAATAACTGGATCGAGGATCCAATTTAGACATAATATCTAATTGCGGAATGGTTATTAAAGGGTCATTAAGGTTATCCGGAATACCGCATTATAGCATTCAGCTTACGTAAGCTAATAGCAATTTTGTAAGTTCATTTAAATCATTGGGTTTAACATTTCCCAACTAAATTCGAGGGTCATTCAGTAATGAAAATAACAAACATTTTTTTTGAACGAAAATCTTAATATTTGTGAAAACATAAAACGTGAACTCTAAGTTACAGTGGTGTGTCCGCTCTCAGAAAGTACTTTCAAAATTCGCGTTCTGTTCTCAAATTTTTACTTTTAGAAAGAGCAAAACCACCTGAAATATTTTCTCGAAATAACAAAGAACTTGACAATACTTGCATTAATAGCCCATGCTTTTACGCGGGGATGAAAAAAAAAGTTTAAAAGTCGTTGCAGAAGCATTACCAATGAGACAAGCAGCGATAGTTCGAATTTCTGCTATTATTTGGTGAAGCAAAGCATTGTAAAAACCCTACTTTAGTTACTTGTACTAGAAAGAGAAAAGTTTCCAATCCACTTTGAAGAGAAAATATCTGAGATACCAAATGAAAGACTTGCTTATCTTGCAAAACAATTTTCTACCTCCTATAGCATGATGCTACAAATTGTTTGTAATATGGGTTGGGAGCTTTTGAGTTTTTACATTCCCGTACCTGTCCCTTCGAAATTTTATCTATTGGTCCGACGAATCTATTGGTCCTTTTACCAATTTTATCTATTGGTCCGACGAATCTATTGGTCCTTTTACCAATTTTATCTATTGGTCCGAATGCTTAGGGCAAGACCAATACACCCATTCAATTGTCCTAAGCCTAACCACATTATTATTATAAAGACCATTCTATATTTAAGTATTTAAGCAGTTGAAGTGCTTTACAACAAAAGTGATTTATTTAAAACTTCTAATCATTTCATCCTACTTTTAAGATTATTCCTAATCCCTTAATAAAGAATTACTTACAATGACTTCGGATCTAGTTTTGTACATATTACTTTATCCTTCGTGTTCGTAGAACTTTATGCTACAGAAACCTTCTTTCGTCGGATCAATAGATAAAATTTCAAAGGGACAAGTACGGGATAGTAAAAAGGCAAAAGCTTCCAACCCATATTACAAACAATTACATTATTATTATAAAGACATAGCATCATGCTATGTCTTTATAATAATAATGTGGTGAGGCTTAGGATAATTGAATGGGTGTATTGGTCTTGCCCTAAGCATTTTATCCGCATAGTACACGTTCATTTCTTTCGTAACTCGATCATTGTAGTAAGGTTGAGTTGCAACTGGGGGTTTAGTCTTTTGTATCTATTTCATACAAAAGTGTATATGTGTAAGACCTGGTTGGTCAAGAATAATTCGAAGCGTTCGTCGAAAAGTTGTTACACTTTCTGTTGTTGGGATCGAACAATGTTTTTTTGTGAGCTAGTTCGATTTCAAAGAATTTCACTCCGTTACATTTTATCTGTTGCATCTCAACGTCAGTGATCGCCAAGGTTTTTGTTTCAAAATCCCGGGCAATCCTGGAAGCACGTATAAAAATTCATACCTAAGACACTTGAATAATGAAAACCTTCAACAACATTAAATTTCAATTCCATCTTGAAGTTCCGGGTATAAACGGTAAAGTCACGCACCATAGGATTTAATATGTATCCTTCTTTATTCTCAACAATGATATAATAATGGATGCCCGTCTTTTGATAAAATGAAAATATTGTTCTTAAAATGTAACTAATACAATGAATTTCTTGCACCCTGTATCCCTGAAACATATCACGATGGATTAATGATATATAGGGAATATCGTTGAGTGGTATTTTCATGACAGTAGTAATTATAGCAGGACATAGATAAATAATGTCCGAAGAGAATCCTCTGTTATTTGATCATTTATTTGTTTAGGATGATGAAGATGATTATTTAAGATTGAAGAAGATAAAAATAGTCGTAAAATTCATAAAATGTGTACTAGTCACACAAAAAATAACTTCGTTCCTCGAAAATATACTCTAATGTAGAATGCAGAAAAAAATATATGCATTTTGATTAAAATTTTAAAACAAATCATTTGAAATCCAAGCTCGCTTCATTAAGTGAAAAATATTATATAAAAACATTTTAAAAAATATAAGCAAACTAAAGTGTAATTAACTTAATGAAGAAATTGGAGTAGAATTTATATCACTCGTCAATTTAAAATCATAAGCAATCACTAATTAGCAGTTTATCACCAAATTTACGTATATTTTTTTTAAATCTTCAGTTGAAATTCAATATTAAGAAGGTGATTCAAAAAGTATTTATATCTGGAGGTGAAGGACATCATTGTGGTAAATTAATGTTACCACTGGATTCTTACATCTTATAAATGAAGCTGAAACCAATTTGACATTGATTCATAAGTTATTTGGGATTAAGTAGTTATTTTTTTCAAATGAAAATTCGATTGCAGCATCAGCGAATAGTCACTGTCGAGAACAAATAGATTTTTCGTTACACAGCGGAAACTAAGTAATAATCAAAACAATGGTTTGGTTCTGCAAAATTAGCACCAAAGAAGGCGAAGATGATCTCACTGGCCGGAAAAGTTATGACGAAGAATTTTCGATGTTCGAATGATGTCTTGGCTTTTATTAGGCGAAAATCAGACAAAGACAAAACTCAAAATCTCTTTGTAATGTCATTTGTTCATATTCACAATTTTTTTCCGAATATGAAAAAAATATATTTTATTACGAGGAAGAATATTGAATCAAACGGATATCATTTATTTTATGTCATTATGCAGGATATAACTTTTTTAAGAAAAATTCTTATTAATAATGTATTACAAAAATTAATATTATTACATAACAATTTTTTAATTTCAATTGTTATTTTAATTTTCAATTTACCAGATTTATACAACGGTCGTTCAAAAAGTACATGTATTTGAAGACAGATAGCACTATTAAGGTAAATAGTTGTTACCATTAATTGTAGCCATATGTTAAGCGGAGTCAAAACAAATTTGACATTAATTCATAAGTTAATTTTTTATTTGGTAGTTATTCCCTAATCAAAATTTGCCTGCTAGAGCATTGAATTGTCTGGAAAACTGGTGAAAACTGGATTCATCATTTCACAATAGAAACGAAGGAAGAATCAAAACAATGGGTTGGCTTTAGTGAATCTTTTCTAAAAAGGAAGAGAATAATCTCATTGGCTGGGAAAGTTATAACGAAGTAATTTTAAGGTGCAATATGTGCCTCGATTACAAATACGAGTAACTGAGACTTAGGCAGTGGTCTAATGAGTTATGATGCTTAATAAAAAAGCTTTTTCGATTCCATTAGAGCCATCTCTCGGATTTTCTAAGGACTTATTGAACGACCCTCGTATCTACTTCTGAATATCTAACTACACATGTACATGAAGATTGATAGATAGATAGAAGACAGACAGACAGACAGACAGACAGACAGACAGACACAGACAGACAGACAGACGGACGGACGGATAGTCTATTTTTCAGATTTTATATTATGAAGAAGTTATTTTATAATGCAATAAAGAATAAATTTCAATGATTTTTAATGAAAATATCAGTGTTCATATTTCCATCTACCGTAGTTTCTTACTTAAAGGCTATATTATCAAAATAATAGTTCATTTCTTAGATAAGGTTATAATCTGTATTAGTCCGTTTATGACACGTCAATTTATTCATTTTTCTTTCATTTTTGCGGAAGGTCCAAATTTTTCACTATTTAGTGTCTTAATTTCATAAAATGTCCTTTTGATGGTAAAAATATACTATAACAAAGCTTTTCCTGTGTGATTTTCTAACTTTGGAGCCCCATAAGTTCTTAAAACATGAATTTTTAGGCAAGATTTACATTAATTTAAAAACTTCCTTTGACTTACCTTCTTTACTGTTACCTAAAAATTCAGTTTATATTTATTTTTGATTTAAATAAGTTACATTATATCTACATTATGGAATTAAATTTCATTTAACTAGAGTTTACGCGTCTCTTTTGATTGCTATATAGGCTTGTTGATATCTCACTCTGGTGAGGTTTTGATGCAGTGAAAGGGCCAAAGGGAATTTACTTCTGGCATGAAACGGCAGTGAAGGTTTCACATATAGTCTTAAATATTGTTTAAGTTAAGAAATATCCTCAAGATATTAAGGTGTGGTAAGTAAAGAGGTTAAATTTATATAGCGGGATTTAAGAGAGATAGAGATTTAAAGTATATAATCGAGAGAAAAGTAGTGAGAAAAGTGAGATATAAGTGGCTAGTGATTTGGCACGAATTTTGGCGCATTCGCCCCTTTAAGGTTAGTTAAGAACTTCGTCGTATTCCCGGAGTCCCCCTGAAAGTAAAAATACTTGTACTTCATTGACTGCAATTCCCATTGGATTAAGTGGACAATGATCTAGATTTACAGCTGTGTGAATACAAAATTAGGGAAGACAATGAACAAATTGAAGAAAAAATAGCAATTAGCTAACTATCTATAACTAATGGTTCCAGTAACGGACACTGAAACTCACTAAATCCATACGCAGTTAAGTTCTAAAATATTTAATAAAAAAACATCTATAAATTTGGCCGATTAAATCGACCCGAAACGAATTAAATCTTTCTTGTGCAAGAACAAACAAAGAAGTGCCAGATAGCTTATTAAAAGTAATATCGTTATGATGGAGAGCAGCTCCCTCTTGCGTTGAGGCAAGATGGTTATTTTGGTTGCGGTATTTTCCACGCAAATGATACTGTATTATCGCTGTATCGATATAATAAGGGGCTATGCAAGTCAGAAAAGTCAGAAAAAATAACACGAGTATGATTTAACAACATAAGAAACGTATTCTATTGTTCAAATATACATTTTTTTATCATTTCAAATGGTGTGACCAGTTTTCAAAAGAAATATCCCATTCTTCGCATCAGTGACAATTACTGCAAAATATTTTTTTTTTTTTTAAATATTAACCTCAATTTTCACTAAGCAACCATAATGTAGTGATATTTTTTCACAATTGAAAAGCAAATGAAGAGAAGACATTGTGAGCGTATTCATGTATCAATACATTTTTGTGAGATGATGGAACAACTCAAAAGTGAAAGAAAATAATCAGCAGCATGTTTGCTAAAGCATTGAAATGTCAAAATGACCTTTTGCTTGTTAATAATTTCTACTTGAGTACTTTATCCATCAAATCTGTGATTGCGTATATAACTCATTTTATTTTGACCATTTTTAGAAAGCTTAGGGGCATTCTTGGGGAAAAAAAAGGAAATTATAGTATGTCCGGTAAAAACATTTATACCTTTTTTTTTCTTGCAAAAGGTTCATTGATTATTTTTTAGGAATTATTAATTTGTTCAATCTCTTGGTTGAAAAACTATTTTGTTGAGAATTGGGAAACTGCCAATACGAGTTAACTCTTGTTAGCCTAATACTATTATAAGTACTGTTTGATTGATTAGTTTATTAACTGCGCACTAGAAGCAACAGGAGGTCCATTGGCGACGGATTTCGTAATTTTGAGAGGTCAAGCGACCATGGTCAAATTCCTCGGTCAAGTGACTAAGAACGACATCTGAGCAGATACAACCCTCTTCTAACACCCAATGGGAAGATTTACAGCCTCTGTAGATTTGACATGCATCACCCCAGGCTCCATAGTGAGTTCAGGACTGGAACAACGACTCAAAAAAAATCTGTCAGCCATTAGTCGGCATCCATGACCACTAGGCAACCACGATCACACTATTATAAGTAACTCATTTTCATTTTTTTTTATCTTTTACATCATATAAGGTCTAGAAGGGTTTGTATTATGTATGTTTGTTGCATCTTACCTGTTGTAAATTATATGTAGGATCTTAATAAATGTTTCAATTTTGGTCTCATGTGGGGACCATTTTATTCTCTCCAAATCAATGATTAGTTAGATCAGTCTCCTATGAACAGTCAAAGTATATGTACAGCACCCTTACTCAGACTTAGGTATATATAAAACTATTAATCGATTGAATGAACCAATTTGTGCATATCAGGTTTTAAAATTGATATTTTTTTTCAAAATTACAATGCATAGATTTTATTTTATTTTATTCTAAAATTAAGGCTTATATTCTATTCCATTATTATTTTCCATTATACAGCAAAAAATGATGAAAAGATAGATTGTATTCTTAAATTTTCTTTTTATTATTTTTTGAAATTAATAAATAACTTCGCAGATTTCATTTCAGTTAAATTTAGTCAGTATTTTTAAGAGAGATTTCATTTCAGTTAATTGTAGTCAGTATTTTTAAGAGAAAAAGACATAATGTAAAGGAAACTTTCTCAAATTATATTCCTTTCGAAAATGTTTCTGTATTTTTAATTAATTTTATCTTTCATAGAATGTTTCATATATTTTACAATGTATCTTAAGTTTCCACTAGGGAAAACATAAATTATGAAGAAGTAAAGCATACCACTCTTTGTGTTCATAGAGTTATTTATTTGCAAAAATATATTTACGAAGATTCAGTTTGTTAATAAAGGTGATTGTACACTCAGAAATTTTTATCATTAATCTCATGAAATACGTAGTTTTTATTTCATAGTGGATAGTTTTTCTTCCAAATTAATTTTTAAGAAAATATTTATTCTTATAGCAGATAAAATATATTAAAGTAAAAGTAAGTAAACTATGACTAATATATTTAAAATATTTCATTTTCCTATTTATACATTCAAAAGTATTTTTTTCGTGTTTTTGGAGAAATGAAAATGCAGTTCATAAAGTGAAATATTCGTTGAACCGAGTTGGCTGGGTAAGGTTTACCGTTAAAGATTAAATTTCTTTTCAATCCCTAGCATTTATTTTGCAGACATAATCAAAAATGTAAGAAAAAAAACTGAAGAAAAATATGTTTCAGTTCAGAATCCAGTTTCTATACACCTAAAAAGAAAGGCAAAATAAATACTTTTGTGTTATGATAAAAGCAAAAAATATTAAAGCAGAAATGAATTCTTACGTTTTCATCATAACCTTTATTCATTCATATATATTGATCAGCATTAATGTTTACTACTTATACTTCTTTCTAAAATTGGTTCGATTATTTGAAATATTTTCATTTTTGAGTTACTGCATTTTAAATGTCTTGATATTTTTGTAGTATTTTTTATAAAAATCTGATTTTCTTATTTCTATATACAGATTTAAAAATAAAAACATTCATTTCAAAACAAATGAAACTACAACATTTGAATTAAAATACTATTGTTATTCCTGCTTGTAATTTACATTTATAAATATTATTTTAGTTTAACGTGTTTACTAATACTTCATGGCATAATTTCAGTTTGTGCCAATTTATTGCTAAGCATTATTCTAAATCCTTTTTTTTTCTCTAAACTGATTTCCTTAACTTCGTAAATAACTGATTTATTTTGAAGAACGCCTGATATAAATGCAAATGCATCACGTGTTATTCTTCTTTAAAATAAGTAAAATTTCTCCCTTTAATATAAAAATATCTAAGATTTCAATTATATATGAATCTTTTAATTTAATACTACAAATGCTGTTAACACTAGATATAGTTGATGAATTCTGCAGCAATATTTTCATTTTAAATTAATGGAGTTATCTAGTAATTATATGAATAAATTTCACTGCTCATTTATATTCAATCTTTATATATTAAATAAAATATATACATTTTTTCAATATATATGATGTGAATATTTTACAATTAATATATAAGTGTAAACGTTTCTCTACGTCGAATACAACCCTCTTTGTGTACCCAAATATTTTGTTTATTCTAGCAGCGGAGCTTAGAAACACCTACTAAGGAACTGAAAATGTGATTTCTTGTATTATAAATTCTTAATTCATTTTATTAAGTGTAGTTCTTAAAAAATGTAATGAACATTGTTAAAAAATTTATGCTAGTTTTTTAATAGTTTTATTTCATTTCATGAAACATTTTGAAAGAAAAAATGCAAGATTAAGATGTTTTTTTTTTTTAAAAAAAAAATAAAAGAGACATTTTGACATTTTTTTCTTATTTTGAGAATATTTTGACAATGATATTTGATTCAACTGATTGAAATGTATTTCTATATTATATGTAAAAATTTTTGCATATTTTTTTCGAATCACCTTAATAATTGTTTATAATACATATGTAAATGAGCGTTCATGCTAAACTCCAGAAAATGTTTAAATGGCAGAAATTATGGATTGTTAGATGCATCCTTTTCTTCCCTGTCTCAGCTGCGAAATTAAATTTTTCATTTTTTATTTTGAGACAGAGTGAGTTAAAAACATCGTAATCACTTGATATATTTAAATCCATTCCTTGAAGTATTATAGAGACTTGGAACTGTACAAACACAAAACAGTATAGGAAACGCTGTTTGGGTAGCCACAAATACTATTTTAAAGTTGAGGAATCAATCGTAAGACACAAAGAGTTATAGACATCGTCCAAAGAGTGGCTTTCCACATGTTGCCAAAGTAATTGACGACTGATATCTCCTGCTATTGGCTTGTTGAGACAGAACACGAAATGCTACTCAGCGGTAAAAAACGTTGCCTTTGCAACATGATGAAGGGGTTGCAAGTTAAACAGACTGAAATAGTCTTTATGGAGATGGTGTCTACACACGTGGGCAAATGTATGTATTCCATTGGACTGCAAGCGCCATTGGCCCGAAAAAAATAGTCTGAAGCAAATAGAGATTAGGTGCAAGATGACTGGAGTCAAGTACTGTTTGAATGAACAAGCCTTGAATGTGACACCCGACGTAATTTGGTATGCAGAGAAAAAAGCATTCGAAAAAACCCCGTATTCCTTCGGTAAAGATTACTTCATAGACGAAGCGATTTAATCCTTTCGCTCCCAGCGTATCGCTGGCGATATGCTCATGCTTGCTCTCCTTTGCCCAGCGTATCACAGGCGATACGCTCCTTGAGTGTCTTCTACGGCCCAACGTATCAATAGAGATACGCTTGATGAGATCGTTTTAGTTGATTTTTTTAATGTTACTATATGACGTTACAATACCGAGAAATCTATATAGATAGGCTATTTGGAGTATTGACCTCGGTGATATGGGATTCGATTTCACTTCTAGCAGTCAGGAGGTGAGATTGTCAAAAGCACGTGCTGCGGCGCGGCTCTTTAAATGTTGTGACATGATTTAAAGGGTGAATTTGCATTCCATTTGCTTTTTTCTTTCTTGCTTACTTCTTAGAGGTTCGAAGGAGAACTTATGGCCCTTTTACGGCTTTTGGTAGCAGATGCTCTGAGATGTTCAGTCGGTTTTTATTTGTAACGGCAGTCATAACAAAAAGAAAGTATTTATCTGATACTGAGATTTACGAACTAATGAATGAATCTGACAGTAACGTTTACGAAATAACCGGGATCCGTACATAGCCATTAAAGTTAAAAAGGACGAAGAAGATGTGCCCTTTGCTCTAAACCTTAAGTAAAGCGTCAAAAGTTGACAAAATATGTGTATGACATGTGACGTTGGACTAAACATTGAATTTTTTTTAATAAATATACCATACAGCAAAATAGGATTTGTTTTTTATATCTATATGTTCCATATAATGGTACATCATTACATCATGGAATTTTTGTAACATATGTAAATATATTTTGTATTTTCTTAAAAGTATGATTTTTTATGTATTTTTATGTATAAGACATTCAATTTTCGATTAAATCTTTTTTCTTTTGTATATATTAAGTTTAATGCATTTTAAATAATATATGTAAATACCAAAATATTTAAATAAATAGCCGATTTTTGAGGAACTTTTTTCATGAATTAGGCTTAATATCTAAAATCGTCTGTGCACAGCGTAACACTCCACAGTAAGTAGCCGCTTGCTCAGAGAAGCACTTCTTTTTTCTCTCTCCGGTAGAGTAAGGGTTAATGGTATGGTTGAAATCTGCATTGGGAAACTTAAGTACCTACATAGCCTTCAAAATGGCAATTCGATGGCTCAGATGTACGCAGACGAAGTATTGAGATTTAATGTCGCACCTTACGCTACAGCCATTGGTGATTTATATCCTTTAATGGATGATAATGCTAGACTATATACAGCTCATCTTGTGGAGTAATGTTTCAGCTTGAAACAATCCGCTTATAGAGTGTTAAGTATGTACTACTGACCTAAATCCGATTAAGCAAATTTGGAACAGATTCAGAGGACGCACAACATCGAGGAAAAGGGTTACCTTTAATATCAGGGATCAGAAGATAGCAGTATTCTTGCAGTGAAATAGTATTTCAGGAATTCTTATCAAACAGTTCATTGCATCCATGTAAAACCGGGGTGCAGCTGTCTCAGCAGTAGGCAGGAACTATACACCATACTAAACATCTTCCATCATTTCCGGATAATACTCTTTCTTTTGTTATTTACATGTAATTAAACTCATTCTGTGAGTCATCTTTTAATATTCTTGCCATCTTTTCAACGAATTAAAGCTCCAATGCAATTTATTTTGTACTTTTCCTTTTCTGTATTGGGTTTTTTTACACGTGTACCCTACACTTTATGCTCAATATTGGTTGTCACACATGGTTTTCAAAATTTCTTTGCTAATTCCCCTAATAATTTATATATATATATATATCTTCAATATTATATCTCAGATACTTTTGCGCCTTTTTCGGTATTTTACTTTTTTATGTTATGAAATTTTCATTTATACCAGTTAAATTCTAAATACTGAAATAAATCTCGGTTAAATAATTTTAAATAAATGCTTGGTAAAATGTATTTATGGTTTAGTTACTTGTGAAAATGGGCTTATAAAACTCTTTACACAAATGTATTTCGAAAGTTTTATCATAGTTTCATGAAGATTCAACAATTTAATACAAATTTTTGACAACATTTATCCAAGCATTTATTTAATTATGAAAAATAACTTTGCTGAACTTCCATTGTCGATTAGTTGTATCTTATATTTGAAAAGTAATTAGAGAACTTGGTCTTTTCTTTCGTTTCGTTTTCGTTTTCTTAGTTATTTCGGGATGTTTAAGTTTAAAATTAATTATTTCCACTAAGAATATGATGATACCGGTAAAAAAAAATGGAGCAATGTGTTTAAGTCAGTTTAAACAATTTAAAATGTTAAATAAAAGGGCATTCAATATTTTAATACTAAAACAAAATATTTCATTAAAACATCACAATAGTAAAATATACTTAAACTTAAAAATAAATAACTGTTAGATTATCTATCCCTTATTATTTACTAGCCGTTTTTGGTGCCATAAATAAAAACCACTTTATGGTTTTTTCATTGTTTATTTTCAACGATAAACTTAACAAACAATTACAATTCTGAAGCTTATATTCATTAAAATAAATTTGAATTATACAAGACAAATTCCGGGAAACATATATCTGCTGCAGACCTAGAGCAGCCGATCGCTTAAAAAACACCAAAAAGGACTCCTAAAAAGCTAGCGTCCATCTAGCCCTACTGGTCTATCTGAAAAAAATAATAATAAATTTAACTTCTTTATATATCGGTATACCACGTGGGTTTGACATACGAGGGGCAGCTAGATCCACTCACGCAGACCACGTGATTACCATCCACGTAGACCACGGATTCTCAACAATTAGTGGTGGTTTATTACAACGTTTTTCTGAATTTCACTTGGTATGTGTGTGTGAGTGTGTGTGTATGTGTAAGTGTGTGTGTGTGTTAACAAATTTTCGATCGTTAATTTAACCAACTTCCCATCAAGCTAGAGCTTTGAAATTTTGGGAATCGTTTGTACTCGCCTAACAATGCAATATTTAGACGTTTGAGACAAGTTTTAACTAATATTTCATTAATTTTAATAAGTCAAAATATTCTTTCCTCTCGGCGCTTTTAGGATTGAAGGAAAAATTTCTTTCCCCCTCTGGGAGCACTGGGCACTCCCCACACCGCATGAGGCATCGTAAACCTTTTGTACTCACAAAGGGGAGATACTATCTCCCCTTTACTATCTCCGAGATAGTAAGGGTTGCTGACTTTCAGTCAGTAATCCTTCTCAAGAAAGAAAGTTTCCAGTATTTGGCGCCATGTCTTATCACAATAATTTTTTCTGTATTCTGGTTCCCATTTTTCTTTTAATAGAATGACTTACAAACTTTCAAATGCATGTTTTGATTTTATGAGTATTATGAATTTTTTAATACGCTCACAAATGTCTCTTTTTAAGTAAATTTTAAAGTTAAAAATAACTAACAGTTTTAACTAATATTTCAATAATTTTCTCTAATAAACTTAGCCACCATATAAAAACGTTGTTTTAAAAAACGTTGGTTTTTATATGGAATTATTTAAACATGGCTTTGATAGAAAAACGAAAAGGCGAATACCTAAATCATTATTTCTTAAGATTCTATTATTATCAGCCCTTACATTGTTATGAACTAACCAAGCTCATAATTGACCAATACGCGCCAGCGAGTTCAGTGCGTAATTTCTTGCAAAATCAGATTATGCAAGAAAAAGAGCCTGTTTCAAAAAACACGCAAAAGATTATAGTCGATAATGGACTAAACCAACATGATGAATGCATGCTTACCGAAGAGATTTTTGTTTCTGATACCTGTTGTGTGCGTTTAAAGGAAACGAGAGATGCACTTGCATGCAAAATGTGTCGTCAAAATTTCATACCTTCTTGGCCCTGCTAGTAAAGGTGATGAAATGGATATTTTGTGAAATATTTGTTTCAAAACTGAAAATGCTATCAAAAGTAAAATAAACTCTAAGATCAATCTCGAAATACAAGCCAAAAAAATGAAAGTGAATTAGGAAAAAAAAAAAATCCCACTGTTTCTTTGGGACCTACTATGCGCGTTCCTATTCCTGACGTCGACAAGGGGGGGGGGAGGTGATTCGTGAAATATATTGGCAGCTGTAATGAGTGTGATAGAGGATGGTTTCTATCGACTTGAAACTTCTGAAGGAATTTTAAAACAAGTATATGAAAGATCACAATTCACTTTATGCCCTAAGAATTTGCTTAGAATTGAAGATATTCCAGACCAAGAAATTCCTCTCCGGTCAGTTGCAATTGCTCTGTCCAGCGGCAGCGGCCAATGATTCGTCAAAAGAATGTATAAAACAAAAGACCAAAATATGAAATGTCTTTGCGTGAAAAATGTAATGAGATGTAATTCAAAATGTCTTTCAAGCCTGCCATGTTGCAACATGTAATTTCTTATTTTTTATATGAAAATTTTGTTTACCTTAATAAGAAGGGTTTAATTTATGTTTTGTACAACTTTCATTTTTCTTTACACATTTTGAATAAACTTTTTTTAATGGCACTCTCATTATTTTTTCAGAATAACATTTTTATTTTTGAGAAATGCACATTATTTACATAATAAACTCATCAGGACGTATATTTCATACATTGCCTCAATTGTCATTCTATAGAATGCCTAGTTATTACATATGCCTACGTATGCCTAGGTACAATACCTAGGGAAAGTATGTAATACTTCTGAAATTTCATAACTTACCTTGAAACGTCCGGCATTATATACAATGACTAGGCATTCCATAGAATGCCGGCGTTTCATACTTTGCCGGTAACATATATATAATATTCGTTTCTAGTTCTGTTTGTAAAGGGATAATAAGTAATTATCTTTTATACAAAGCAGCGTCCTTGATCAATGTTTCGATCTAAACGGTGCGGGTATTAGATAAATCTCCATTCAACGTAAATTTGTAAAGTAAAAAATTCGAAATTAGGGAAGTTTCTGTAAAGCACGGAAAAATCTAAGAACTATTATAACACATCAATCAATAACTCCCGAGACTAACCCAGAGATGGCGCTCGTAGTAAACCAGTAACGAGGTCTTTCTAGAGTACTAACCTTTGCTTGAAACGTGTCAAAATTTTAAGTCGATCGGACCAGAAACAGCTGAGTTATCGAGGTTGGAGTAAAGTCGTTTTGTAGTTTGTTTAAAAAATGGAAAAAACCGAGTTTCGTGTTCTGATAAAACATTGTTTTTTAATGGGTAAAAACACCGTGCAAGCGAAACAATGGATTGAAAAATGTTACCCGGACTCTTGTCCATCAACAGCAACGATTTGTCGGTGGTTTGCCGAGTTTAAACGGGGTCGTACCGACACAAATGACGCGGAACGCTCGGGTAGACCTGTGGAAGCCGTTACACCGGAAAATGTGAGGGAAGTGACAAAAATTATAATGAAAGATCGTAAAGTGAAGCTCCGTGAGATTGCTGAGATGACACAGATATCATATGGAAGTGTATTTACTATCCTTCATGAAAAATTGAGCATGAAAAAGGTTTTTTCCAAGTGGGTGCCGCGATTGCTTTCGATGGAACAAAAACAGCAACGAGTCGATGATTCAGAAAGCTGTTTATCGCTATTTACTCGCAACAAAAAAGATTTCTTGCGAAAAAGATTTGGAAAAGGTTGAACGCCAGAACAATCTTCTAAAAGGGGTGATTAACAAAAGGTGTTATGTTGATGAATAAAAAAAAATTTTGCAAAAAAAATGTTGTTTTCAATGTTAGTCTCGGGAGTTATTGATTGATGTGTTATGCACAACCTATACATTTTACATTTGAGTTTGATTCTCGTATCAGATTTGCTTGCAGACTTTTGAAATTTGTTCAAACTTGAAACTCATTATGTTTTAAAATTATTGTGAAATTTTGTAGTTTCTCTGTATTTGTGTCTTAAGAATGAATTCTGAATATTCTTTCAATTTCTTATCAAAATTTGAAGTAGATAGACATACATTTGAATTCAAATTTCAGGATACTGTTTATTTTCCCTTGTCGTTTATATCTGAATAAATATATTTAAAATCTTAATTTTATAACTTTCGTGAAGGATATGTACCTTAAGAATTTCCAAAATTATTAGCTGGACAAGTATTATATAATTTTTAAGGGAAAAAGCAATGTCATGGTGCATGAAAAGTATTGAACATTACATATTTTCATACATCAAAAAATCTTTTTTTAAAATAAGATTATATACTAAAAATTTGCCATTTATTTGAATTAAATAACAGTTGTGTATTTCAACATTTCCCGTGTTATGTGCATCCAACAAAATAAACAAAAATGTAAGAAAAATAATGTGATTATTTTGTGTGATAAAAACTTTTAGTTATACACATGAGGGAGTAGATAAAATTAATTATAACTTTTTATTTACATTTTAGCATATCATGTACCAACTGGTGGGCCGAAAATTGTAAATCAAGCCCTAACCTGAGAAGAAAAAACATAAATAGAAAAAAATAACAACTAAAAAAGAAAATATATAAAAAGTATAAAAATGACAAAATTATAAAAAAAATTGAATGATGCGTAAAAAGAAAAAAAAAATGTTAGATTAATGAAAATCCGAAATTAAATAGCAAAGTTCTACTGAAATGAAAACAAATATAAGAAATAAACATTTAACATTTTCAAAATGAAAATATCATGTGAAATAATTATTTTATTGGATGATTTCATATTTTTAGATATATTTTCTTAATTTCATAATCAAAGACGTAGTTTTCTATAATAGTGTAAAAATATTAATGAATACATCAATTGATAGACTCGTGGTAAATTATAAAAAATAGTATTGGAAAATATAATCTAAATTTGTATCTGAAAATAAATAAGTCCCCACTTTTGAAGCCCAACAAAGTAAATAACTTTTCATCATTGAACTTCCATTTGTCTGGTAACCAAAAATTAATTTCTTTCTTTTCCCTCAAGTCAGTACCAGAAGTTAATCTCTGAGCAAATGAATTCCAATCAAATTTTAGTTAAATGAAACGCAAAAACATAAAGCACCCAGTTAAAAAAATCTATACCTAAGAACGAGTGAAAAATTAACGAAATTTGGAAACACTGTACTTCTTTAGCTACATTTATCGCTCTGATGAACCTTAAAATCACATTTATTTTCCACTGAACGATTCCATTTTCTTCAACAAGCCGTGTTCGTATTTGTAAACATTGCAAGCTACTTTTCCCCATCCCTTATTTGCTCAATGGCTTGAATTGAAGGAGTTTTGTGCCATTATGACACACATCAAAGGAGAGATCACGACATAGATTCCTATTTCAGGGGATTAGTTGTTCCGGCAGGATTTCGGAAGTGTTAAAGGGGCTTTATGGAACTAAATTGAAGGACAAAGGTTGTGACTGAAAGGTTGTTTTACTAATAATATGGTGGATGAATTTCGATGATGTTAGAAAATCTAATATTTGTTAAAGATACATTTTGTTACAAAATATAAATACATTACAAAATATGGTAAATACATGAAAAAAGTAGTTATTTATACGCCCCATACCATTCAAAACTTAAAAATTACGAAATAACTTCTTACTAGATGATCCAAAAGTAGTAGTTTGAAACAGAGAATTACTAAATATTTTCAGTTGTACCTAAAGGAGATATCTTTACTTCTATTCATCATATCACATTAGAATTTATAAACATCCCAACTATAAATTTAAATAAACAGTAAAAATAAATATTAATAAATTTAAAATTATCCTGAAAAATTTTAAAATTAACAATGGGGTCGAAATATTAAGTATTATTTTTATACAAATGCTTTATATTTTATTAAACAAAACTCTGTGTATATTCAATTCTTTAAGTGATTATTATTTCTATTATGAAAGCAATCATGTAGAAATTTCATAATTCTATGTAGAATGCCATTCTGTGTGGTGACATATTCTTAATATAAATTAATTTAGGTTGCTTAAATATGAGGATAATGATTCATAAGTCATATGATTAGCATTGCTAAGCTAATCTTATGAATACATACAAATATTTACATATGAAATAGAGAAACACATATTTATGTTTAATTTTGATATATTTGTCAAGAAAATAACTTTTATTAAAAGACCTTTATTTGGAACTTTAATCATTTTTGTTTAATATTCTGTTGATGGGAGTAATTTGCCAATTAATTTAGAATAACTCAACCCAGCAGTCTAAAGCCTGTTACAACTTTAAATTTTTAATTTGTTTTTTGTTTTTTTCTTCAATCTTTTGGGTTTTTAGAAAAAAAAAACATTTACCACATTTTTTTGAGTTATGGTTCTTGTACATTTTTCTTTCGTTTAATATACTTTCTATGGAAATTATAATTTTTCTTTTATAGTTAAATTTGATTAATGAGTTACGATTCCCTTTTCAGCCTACTCATTTTATTTGTCTAATTTTGGTTTGGTCAATATCTTTTATCTTTCTATTACAAATATGATTTTTAATGTTAACTTTTGAATGAACTCTTACGTTTATTTATGAATTTTTTAAAAAAAACGTTATTCTTGCTAAAATAATTTTCGAATGCCATTTTCGTATGGAAATATGCTGATGTTTTGCTGAACAAACATTCATTTGTTATTTGTAAGCATACTTTTTCGTATTTGTAATTCACCAATAATGTCCGGTTATAAGAGTTTGTTCATCACTCTTTAACTTTAATAATTTCTACTATATGACGTATATTGCTAGAAAATATAAGTATTGGGTCTTATATTTAATCATCTTATGTGAAGTTATGTTGAAGAATTTTTTTTTAAAAATGATTTGACTTCGTTCATCCATTATAGTTTTATGGTAATTTTGGTCCATTGTCTTATATAAAACATGTATTTTTATAAAAATTTATTGTCTTGTAGGAATTACAATAAGATCATCGGAAAATCCACTATGGTGTGTTATGGTAGACCAAGTCAATAGAAAGAATACAGCGATAAAATTATAACATCTTCATTCAGCTAAAATATAATACTTAAAAAGGGTCCTGTTATATCGTGGTTCTTAACTTGCGAGTCCTTGAATCCCACGATTTCTAAGTCTTTGTAACCAAGGCTCCCTTTTTTCAGATTCAGATTAATCTTTTTAGGTGATGCCAGAAATTTCTGTTTAAAGCAAATATTAATATTTTCTTTTACTTTCTACTATACATATCGTGAGATATACATTACATAGAGTGTTCCAGTTTAGAATAATAGTCTTACACTCCGAAAGAGAGAAATTAATCTCAGAAACGTGAGTAGGAAATCAGATGAATGGAGTTCACGTACCTTAAACTAGTCAAAAACAAATAAATAAAGGAATAAAGAAACGCAGGGGTAGAATGGAGTTCTCTTACAAAATCAGAACAAATAAGTTCCTAGATCGTCAAGTGCAGCATGTAAATTTCACCACAATTTCGAAACGAGAAAATACAATTAAGCAAGGGTGAATAAAAACTATTTTTGAAATGTATATATTAAAAGTTTTGAGCTAAGAAAGGATGGTGCATTTAAGATTTTTTATTTACCTTCTTTAGATTTGAACATTTAAATGGAGAAAAATCACCATTTGTCTGAAAGTGAAATACTCGATTTATTTATTGGTTTTGCTAAAGAGTTATATTCAACACCTTTTGTTTGGAGGGATCAGCTTTACGTTTAACCTCTTTTTATTTGCTAAATTTAAAAATATATTTCCTATAACCACTTCGGTCCCAGCGTCGTCTATAGGAGACACTAAGTAACACTTTCAAAGAAGCAGCCAAGTTAAATAAAAGACGTCATTGGTGCCCATGAGTAATTAATTTTCTTGTTAATAGCAGGTAGTTCTGAAAAAAATAAATTTTAGTGAAAATTTTGCATTCGTAGCTTATTGACGGTGAAAAGAAAATGGTGTTTTCCGAGAGAAAGAAAATTATACGCTTGCTCATTTCTAAGTGTTTATATTTTTTTTTCTTTGTGTAATAAAAAGTTATTAAACACACTGTTGAATTCCTTAAGCTTGCTGTTTATATATAACATTATTATTATACTCAAATTTTTTCTACTTTTATTTTAGAACGCAATGACGCCTGTAGGAGCCACTATGTCAATGGCTAACAAAATCACTTGATTTCAAACTATAAATTTGGAATTTATTTCAGTTCGGTTTTATATTCTGCAATTGCTAACTTAATGCACCAAATACAGATATTTAAAGGATACAAGAAAGAATCTGTATCTGCCGGAAAATGAAAGGAAACGTAATTAGTGATCATTGTAATTATGTATAATTTAAAATTTCCCAGAATTTCAATGGATTGGGCAAAAACCGAAACTTCCGCACTCGCAGACAACATTTCCTGGACATAGCGAGTTTTCAATATGAAACAACTTAAAATTGAGAAATTATTTAATAGTATAAGATAAAGAGAGAGAGAAAAAAAAACGAATGATAAATTTTGAAATAAAGGTTCTTGTGCAAACCGTTTAGACAGGAATATTTTATGAGTCGAATTTTAATTTATGCTAATTATTATAAATTTCTCATTAAATAGAGATTAATGAAATATTTTAAATTAACATTATGATGTCACTTTGTCCAAATGTCTCCTCCAGGAGACACATAATTTCTCAAAAATAAAGATTAAAATAATTTATTGAAACATTTTTTCAGTACTTTTTCATGTATTTAGAACCGTTTGATACAAATTAGTCTAAAATTTATGGTTCAAAATTGACTTTTGGTCTGTAGAGGATAAATTATTTCAGTAACAATAAATAATGTTAAAAAAGTGTAAATGTAAAGAAAAAGATTCATTCTGATGTTGATATTTATATTATTGTTTAGTTTATATTAACGCTCTAACTCACGGATTATTTCACTCCCATTTAAATAACCATGGAAACCAACTACCCTGAATTATTACAGTCCGACTGTATTGACATCCCGTTGTACGTGCATCTATATAGCATCAAAATGCAATATCTCATGACTTAAGCAATCACAAATCTGTTGTTCACAAATGTTTATCAGATTCTTCCAGATGTCTTGTCACAGTTGTACAACTAGTATTAATCTTCCATTTTTAGTGGAAGGTTTCAAAAGTTAGTCTTACAATTTAAGCATTAAGTCTCATGTTAAAATAATCTTTAAGCAAATACCGTTACTCCAACAGTTCTTATATATTTTCATAAATAAATATTTCACTCTCCTTGTTTAAAAAATTTAAGAAAAATAAGTGCTTTTTAATCGAAAATACACGTGCAAAATAAAGTAGTGAATAATATTCAGACAAAAAAAGTAATTCAAAACAAAAAAAAGTAATTCGGTTTTATCCTGATTTTCAATTTCACTTTCCATTTTTTTTTTCTTTTGAAAAATGTCAAGAGTTTTCATAACGACTGTATATTTGGAAAACCATTAAAGAAATCACGCACACCTAAACATGCGCAAAAACATCTTTCTAGGTCATTTACATACCTAAACATAAAAATCATTATTGTAATGTTTGCTTCTTTGAATGTATGTATGCATTCCAATCTAGAACACAGCTACTATTATACATTTTTCAAAATCACACAATTATATTCTCGGAGGCAGTGTTTTTTTGTAGTTACCTAATTAGAATTTTGAGAATTGATATGTTGGAAAATCTTTCATTTGAAATGATCTTATGTTAAAAGACAATTAGTTGTGGTAAGAGGATGAATAAAATTCTAGAAATTTAATTAGATTAAGTTATTAATATAATTAGTTAGTAAAGATATTCTAAAGACTTTTTCATATGTCCTTTCAAACTAAGACTTGCAAAATCATAGGGTTTATTGTTATGAAAATTGCAATTATTTGACATTAGTTTATGAAGGTGATTTTGAAACATATTCTTTATGTATTGTCTTTAAAATATTCGTCATAACATTTCATAGAAAAAAATTAATAATTTAAGCAATTGGTTGATTATATTTCGGCTTTAGATATTTTCGACCCCAAGGATAGGGCAGTCCGTTGACTTTTTACTTCCGGTGGCGTTTCGAAACTTGGACCACTGGATCTGAAGAAAAAGTTTATCTGTCTCTATTTGCAGCGTCCTTATCAACTACGCCTCTTGGGCTAGTTGTTAGGGTGGATTAAATCTCTGACGTTCTTGTTATAGAGCATCGCTGCATACCCTTCCTCAAACATCGTCGTTGATACTAAGAGAAACATTTTAACTGATGTTTATAAGGAACGGTGTATTTCCTACCATTCTTGCAATTGAAACATCCCCCTCCTGATCAAATGAGTCTTGTATTGGACAATTTCCGTTTGACGTCATCGGTTATCTCTAGTTGAGTGGCGGTTCACAGCGACACTTGCGCTGCTGTCGAAATATTACTAGTTATGGTTTATGTGCAGTTGTCTTAGTTAGACACACAAGGCAAGTGCTTTGCGTCTGGAACATATGCATCCAGTACTTCTAGGCAGGGCTGTTATCTAGTATTCGAGTCTCAAGTCACCATTTCAGTGGGTGATGTGGGAGGACAGTGGATGATATTGAAGTGCCGATGGTGTTTTGAACCTTTTTGGGTCATATGAAAAATTGATCGGTTGCTTTACAACTAGGCCGAAAGAGACGTCCTTCTTAGCACTTTATTAAGGCGTTTGAAATTCTTGCGTTGTTGTCGAACACAGCATTTACAATATTTTAAAATTTGACCTTCTTTTTAAAAATCAGTTTATTAAGGACATGTTTTGCAAATAAATTATAGTATTTTCCCAACAGGCTGAAGCATTAATGGCTGAGTAAAAGCTGACACTTAATATAAAGCTGAGTAAAAAATAATAATAAATTTATGTGGAGGGTATTGACAAGTAGTACTGGTATTTTTAGTTAGAAGTTCCTGTGATATGATAATATACTTTCATTTCTAGTATGAAATACTGGTGATATTATAATGTACTGTTATTTCAAATATAAATAAAAAAAATAAGAAAAATTATCACCAGAGAAATTAAAATTTCCACCAAATCTTTTCGTGATACATTTAAGATAAAATACAATTCTTATAATATACTCTAAATAACAAGATATTTTAGAAGAGTATGTGAAATAACTGTACAGGAATATAGATATCTTAGTAAATTTTACTACCTCAAAGTATAATTAGGGCTGACGAGTAAGTGGAGGTTTTCATAACATGTTATTTCCACGGATTTTAAAATTAACATAAGTAAAATGATTTTTCGCAATTCAAACATCATAATAATCAAGGAATGTATTTAATATGTAATTTAAAGGGATAATCAGAGGACCTATCTTCGTGAAGTTTTTACATGAGAATTTATATTATAAATTAACATTTAGTTTATACGTAGCGCATAAATTTTGTGCGTCAAAACTTTATTTACTTCAGCAATATTATCAACTTATAATAAAATACGGGCTATTTAAAATATTATGGTGTAACACTTATCATTGCGATTCATCAAAAATATATGAAAATATACCTTTTTTTTTCTTTAAGTGGAGGAGAAACAAAAGTGACAATAGTAGTCTTTATGTATTGTTTTGTTGATTTAGATGCAATAATTATTTACGCACTCCTGATTACATACATGTATAAATAAAACAAAGTTTTCTAAGCCACTTTTTTGTATGGCTAAAATGACCCAATTTAGAAAATGGTAATGGTTACTTTTCGTACATTTGTCATTACGTCTTTGTTTTGAATTCAACCGTGATCCAATATTAAATATGTTACAAGTTAGAAATGTAAAAATATTAAATGATACACAATACTGAAATTTATCCAGAACAAAAACATTTTATTAACTAATAAACTATACATTATTTCGCCTTAAGATAAGGATGATACAAAAATTTAAACATACTGCTCTTCAAACAAGTTAAAATGAGTAGTTTTAGCAGAAGAATATTACATACCTTTGAACACAATAGACAATAAGTAAAAGCATTATATCATCCAAAATTAAGCAAACATGAATTTTTCATTAAAAATTGATTCTATAATTTAAATATAATTATTAAAGTATTTTAGTTAACAGTAACATAAACTTTTAACATAAACTTTAGTTAACAATAACATAAACTTTAGTTAACAGTAACATAAACTTTTAACATAAACTTTAGTTAACAGTAACATAAACTTTAGTTAACAGTAACATACTCTTTTAACTTTTAAAAAATGTGACTGTGAGATAGCATTTTTTCATTCTAAGACTCTTTAGAATGTTTAGATAAACAATAATGAAAACTGTATAGTAAAATCCATTCGATTTTTGATTATTTTAAAAGAAGGAACGCTGCAACAATGCAAATGCATTGCGTATGATTAATTTCAAAGATTAATTAAAAAAGAACAGGATTGTGAAATATGAATGCAATAAAAACATAATCCCCACAAGAGAAGTATTAATTGAAAAATCAAAAAATGTTCGATATACAATTAGGTAAATGAAGCGTAAAACACATAAAATGTCTTTTTAAAATAAATTCATATCCTATGCGCGTGCAAAGACTTAACATTAATAGAAGAAAAAAAACAGCTTTGAACTGTAACATTCAACACTTCAATACGCCTAAAGTCCTAATATTTTCCACAACACTAGTTTATTTCTGTAGCAAGTGCTACAAGCATTTGTAAACACTAAAGAGGTGAAGAGTATTTTTTCGCCCCTGATTTGTTCAATGGCTTTGGAATGAAGAGTTTCTGCCATTATGATACGATATCAGTAAACGGACATTTTTTTTTTTTTTTTTCTATTTCTGGTTTTTAAGCAAACTGTTTTCGGAAGAAATCGAAAAAGTATTAAAATGGGTTTCAACGTAGATTGAAATGTGGTACTGCATGAATAATTTTAGTTATTCTTTTACGGAGGTCCATAATAAAGATAGTTTAACTTTAAAAAAAAGAGTAATATTCATTAAATTGGTTCCACAAAAACTAAATACTCAATAAATAAAAATAATGAATAAATTGCCCTGATTCATTTCGGCTATTTTTATTAGATTTTCGGGATGCGAACAGTTTTTAAATTTGTAAATATTTTTTTTTATGCATTAGAAATATTTTAATTAATTCTAAAGATTAATGAGGTTAAGTGTTTGTGGTAACCTGGTGATCATGATCATGGTTTCGTGGTTGGCGGTTTTCGTAGAGCCTTGTGTTCGGGTCTTGTTGCCACTTAAGACCCGCCGCGTAGCCGGACTGATACATATTAAATTTGTCGAGACCCAAAGCCCTCCCATTGGTGTATTGTGGATGTTAGGAAAGAGAGGTGCTAGCTCAAGCGTCATCCATGTCAATTGAAATTAAGAGGTCCGTCGCTATTAACCCTCGTGTTGATTCTATTAAGACGTTAATAAAACTAATCTAATCCAATATTGAGATAAAAATATCATAGATACCAAAAATTGTTTAGTATGTCTTACATTACTTTACTATTCATTACATACAGGGGTTGGACAAAAATAAAACACCTTTTAAAAAACATGTTTCTTTGCTTAATATGGTGTAGGAAACCCGTTGGCATCCAAAACAGCTTGCAGTCTTCTCGGAATGGATAAATACAGTTCCTGTATGTGTGCCAAGGGAATATTATACCATTCTTCCTGCAAAACGGTGGCAAGTTCAGATAACGATGTTGGCGGTGGATAACGAGAACGCACTTTTCGTTCCAATGTAGACCACAAAGGTTCGATAATATTCAGGTCTGGTGACTGTGGTGGCCAGGGGAGATGGGACGAATCCTCCTCGTGCTCAGAAAACCAGTCCTGGACAATGTGAGCTGTGTGAACAGGGGCTTTGTCGTCTTGGAAGACACCATCACCGTCGGGGAACAAAGTTTGTACCATGGAATGAACTTGATCTGCCAAAATGTTCACATAAGTCTTGGCAGTCATGTGCCCTGACACAGTTATCATGGGGCCAGCAGAGAACCACGATATGGCTGCTTAAACCATAACAGAACCCCCGCCATGTTTCACTCTTGGCAACAAGCAGTCTATATTATAGGCTTGAGATGGCGTTCTCCAGACGTAAACTCGGCCAGAAGTGGGAAACAATGTGAAAGAAGACTCGTCAGACCATATTACACGCTTCCACTGCCCTATAGTCCAGGCTTTATGACTTAAACACCACCTTTTCCTGTTACGGGCATTAGCATCACTGATGAGTGGCTTCTCAATTGCAGCACGGCCAGAAATTCCCTGTTTATGAAGCTCCCTTCTAATTGTTTTGGTACTCACAGGGTTCTGTATCACAACATTCATTTCAGCAGTAACTTTTGCAGCTGTGGTCTTCTTATTTTTCGTCACAATTGCCCTTAATGATCGTCTGTCACGATCACTCAGCACACACTTTCGTCCGCGCTGTGATTTAACAGATGATGTTTTTCCGCTTTTCAAATATGCGGAACAAATCTTCGATACAGTACCTCTTGAAACACTAAACACCTCGGCTACCTTGCTTACGGAAGCACCTACCATACGTGCTCCAACAATTTGCCCACGTTCGAAGTCTGTTAACTCTGACATAATGCAATGACAACCCCACATAACAGTACTCCGACAACAACTGAACTGTTTAGCACATTTACGAAGTTGTATAGGTGGCGTTAGTAGTCAAAAATGCCAGCGCCACCTACATATTTCATTAAAATCAATCTTTCTTTTTAAACATGCATTTTACAAGGTGTTTCCATATTTTTGTCCACCCCCTGTAAATGTTATTGGTATTAATAATTGCTATTGGTATTAATTTGCATATTGTTACTATAGGCATTAACAGATTACATTTAATTTTTAGCTTACAATTATTAACACATAATTTTTAGGAAAAAAACAAAATTATAGATTGTATAAAATATTTAAATCTACAATTATTGTAATATATTTTTCGCATATTCGAAACAAATATATAATCGTTGCATAAGATTTTGGTGGGCAAAAACAAGTTTTTAAAAGAACATGATTTATATTAGGAGCACAGTTTTGTGTGTTGCGAAATTTCATAAAATTCTAATATCATTGCTCAGTCATATGACATGTTTTTACAATAGCTTTATTAATATTCTTCATTCCTTTGGATTAAAATATATTTTAGTATAAAAAAGAGATTATTACTAAATAACAAAATAAATTAAATTAAATGCTATAAATAACAATATGAAAGTTATGTAGGAATTTTTTCCTGTAGACATTGATAAAAAACTATTTCTTTCGCAAAATACGGGAATACCGACCGAATTCTGAAAAATATCATAATATTCCTAACTTCTGTCCCTTCCTTCGAGAGTAAGATCTCTTCACCTAAAAATCTTAAGCTATAATTACTGCCTGCATTTCTATTTTATTCACGTTTCTAATTCAATACATCATTTGAAATAACATATGCTTCACAATTCTAAAGCCTTTTTTTGGTGTCTTTAAAATCAGCTCTCTTGAGCTGATTTTAAAGATACCAAATGAAAAATTTTACGAATTGAATCTGTTTTAATCACGCTTAGATATAGTGTTATAAGTTCGATTTACTTTCTGGAGAAATTAAATAGTATTGTTAGGATTTTATGGAGTTATTCTTCTTCTTGAATAATTTAATTTAATACATATCTTTTCATTAATTGGATTTCATTTAATCACTTAAGCAGATAGAGTTACTCGTATTTCACAAAAATACTCCTTTTCTATAATATATTTTACAATTTAATGTAATTAAGTAATTTTTAATTCATTGTTCACAATTTAATGTTGTGAATGCTCGTAAAGAATCTTATGTTTAGTAATAAAATAAATCTATAATCTTTTAATTTACTTCCAAAAAATCAAGTATTCCTTTAGATTAATATATGAAGAAATTATTCGTTTTTCTTTGTTTATGTTCCATGATTGTATCACATGATATAAATTAAAAATATATAAATATTGTTAAAACAAAAAAAAATAATCCTTCCGATTCTACAAGCATCAATTTTTGGGACTTAGAATGTAATTTCATTTCACTCTATTTTTCATTTTCGTTTCATTTTTTTTCCTCTTTGAAAACTACTAAAAACTCACACAATAACTCTCTACTTGAAACCCATTAGGGAACTCACGAAATCTAAACCAGAATAAAATCTCTCCGCTTAAGTATTTACATACATAAATATAAACACCCTTATTACAATAAATCTTTCTTTGAGTGTGCATATGCATTTCAATGCAGAAATGAAGGGAGAAAACAAAAGGACTACGTTCGCTTTTACCCACAAAAATAACAAAATTCAATTTCCGGCTATATTTTCTGGATTTGTACACTTTGATTTTTGAAAATAAGTGTTTTGAGAAATCGGTCTCTTTACATATTCATGCACTTTAAGAAAACATCAATTATGTATGAGCAAAACAGGAACAATGTCAAATTAATGGAGTTTTAAAGATTTATTTTAAGAATCCTCGTTGGGACGGAAAATTGTTATTAGGCCATTTTGTAAGAATTCACTTTTACGAACTTTCAAAAATATTTCTTAATTATGATTCTGACACAGTATAATATAACTCGTTAAACTAAGTTTTAATTCATTTGGGAACATATTACTCTAGAATTTGATGCATTAAATATTTTAAAAACAAAACAAATAGTTTTTTTAAGCAATTTCAGTTAAATAAATTACGGAATACTCTATAGTCCAATATGTATGATAATATTGACCATTAGTATTTATAGCGGAGATAGCTATAATAACGGTATATACGAAGTGCGACTCTCGTAGACAAATAATGCAGAAGTGATGCAAATATAATATAAGTATGAAACCTGGCAAACTAAAACTACTCAATGTCTTTAATCCCTTTTTATGTTATTGGAAAATTAAAGCTGATGAAAAATGAAAAATATCCAATTCCTTGTTCTCTTTATTCGTTAAATGAAAATGTTAGCTGGTAATTGATCAAAAGTAAATATTTCATTTAACTTCTTGTTAGTAGAGAAACGTAATAATGTTATTCAAAAATAATTCCAGATAAAAACCAACGTTTTTATATGGTGGAAAAGTTTATTCAAAAAGAATGTTGAAATATTAGTTAAGACTTGTCGCAAATGTCTAAATATTCTATTATTAGGCGAGTAAGAAAGATTCTCAAGGTTTCAGAGCTCTAGCTTAATGGGAAGTTGGTTAAGTTAACGATAGAAAATTTGATGACATACTGATACACACACACCAAGTGAAATACATAAAAACGATAAAACTAACTAAAATTAATTAATTCATCCGGTAAATTAAATGGTTGGAATGCAGTTTAGCCCAACCACCCTTGGAGACAGGAATTATTTTGTGGTATTTTGCCAAATGTGGCTACCCTGGTCCGCTTCGCAGACAGAACGTTCATCCAAAAAAAACACCCCTCCAAGTTTAGCAGTTTTTGAAATTGCGCCAAGTAGTTGGGCTAAACTGCATTATTAAAACAAATATTGAAGTATTAGTTACAAATATTAGTTACGATTGTCTAAATATTACATTATTAAGCCAGTAATTATAATTCCCAAAGTTTCAGTGCTCTAGCTTGATGGGAAGTTGGTTAAATTAACGATAGAAAATCTGAAGACACTTTTATACACACACACACACAGACGCACGACAAGAGAAATACATAAAAACGTTGTAACATAAGAAAACCATGAAATGTTTCTATCAAGCAATTTTGTAAGAAAAAATCTTTAGGAGTTATAATTTTTTTGAAGCCTTATGAATGTTGTTCATGTTAGCAGTTAGCTGCCAAAAGTCTGAATGATAACATTTTAAGGAAATTTGCGCGAACTCATTTAAATGTAGATCGGTTGAAAGAGACCGATGTTTTTCGGGATTTTAGTCCGGGGACGGAAGTTAATAATGTGGAAAATTTGGGCAGAAACCCCAAAGTGTATCCTTATCTAGTTTACTTTTTTTGGTTCTACACAAAGCGTACCATTGATCACTTAATCTAATAAGTTTTATTTGGGAAACAGTTAATGAAACAGTGCCACTTATTTTGAAGGGAAGAAGGGAAATAAAAATATCTTTGTATGTCGTTCAGTAAGCATGTTAACTCGCAGTCCTCGGACCACAAGTGACCTAAGCAACATAACACATGGATTAATAAGTTCCGAGACTAACCCAGATATGGCACTCGTAGTAAACCAGTAACCAGGTCTTTCAAGAGTACTAATCTTTGCTTGAAACGTGTCAAAGTTTTAAGTCGATCGGACCAGAAACAGCTGAGTTATCGAGGTTGGAGTAAAGTCGTTTTGTAATTTGTTTAAAAAATGGAAAAAACCGAGTTTCGTGTTCTGATAAAACATTATTTTTTAATGGGTAAAAACACCGTGGTAGCGAAACAATGGATTTAAAAATGTTACCCGGACTCTTGTCCATCAAAAGCAACGATTTGTCGGTGGTTTGCCGAGTTTAAACGTGGTCGTACCGACACAAATGACGCGGAACGCTCGGGTAGACCTGTGGA
>BMAW01041287.1:762346-801945 GCA_019974015.1 Nephila pilipes | reverse complement strand
ATATATATATATATATATATATATATATATATATATATATATTGTTAAAACAATTTGTGCCATATGATATTGAAAAAAGTAATGCTTTTATTAATTTAATGATGCTTAAAACTAAAAATATTTTCTCTAATTGATACAGAAAACTAAATCGTATTAAAAAAAAATAATTATTTCTATAAAAAATTTGTTTCGCAGTTTTCCCCTTCGAAGCCCTTGAAGATAGTATTTCTTGTAATTTTTTTTGAATTTTCAAGTATATTGTAGAAATTTAATTTACGATAGCAGTGTGTATTATTGCATAACGTGTATACAATCGAAAGGGTAATAAATATTATTCCTTTCACACGGAACGCGATTTTGTGAAATGGGATAAATGTATCTTTAATCCTAAGAATTGATGTTAATATATGAAAGAAACCAGCTTAATTTTTAGATACATTAATTTCACTGAGATTCTTTGAACAATGAAAAATGAGCTTTTTTCATACGATATTAAAATACACTTTAATTTTTGAAGTAGAAGTGTGTGAAAATCCGAATATAATATTGAGATACTTGTATTTTTATGCATCTGTTTATGTAAACAAAACCATATAAATATGAATCAGTAATTAACGATCGATAATTAGTTTTACATTTGAAAGTTTATTTTTATCTTTAAGTAAATTTTGCATAAAATTATCAATAGTTTTAACTTTCAAAACTTACATATTACTAATAGTCTTAACATAACTATACCTATAAAATTTATATATGATAAAATTTTAAAATGAACTACTCAAGTCTGCATTAATTTTACACAAATATTGTGCTGTAAGAAAAATTTGAGGAGTTTATTGAAAAAAAAAAGGTTCTTTCGTTATATAAGAAATAACTATTTTATAATATAGAAAACATCAGCAATTTAGAAAAATTATATTTCGAGAAAATTATATTACAATACTAAAAATTTAAATTTCAGAAAAACTCTTATAAGAATTTTGCTACACTATGGCTGTGTCACTGGATTATAATTTTTAAAATACAAATTTCTAGTGTTCTATTTATCAAATTATCGTAATTGATACATCTATTGAATCAGAAAATCGCACACCAATTTCGGAAAAAAAAATAATAAAATACAAAATTCATGTGAAAATGCATTTTATTAAACTATATTCTAAAATCTTTAACCTAAAGTCCAAGATTAATTATTTTTGTCACTTTTTTCCTAGAGTTTCTAATTATTTATATTCAATAATTTACACTTAAATTTAAACTTATTTATTTTGAATCACTGTAAAAAATATTCGTTAGGCTATTTAAAGTAATTTATTAATTACGTAATCATAAATGAAACATTCCTTCTGATTTCCATTCAAATTCACTTGATTTACAATGTATATTTCTTTAAGATTATTAAGTAGTAAAAGTGATTTGTGAAATTTCATACACCTCTCTTTCTTTCGAACAACTAAATCAGGGAATGAAAGTGAGTAGCGATGAATTACCACTTACGTTTCATTCCAGCAGAAATAAGGATGGAAAATAATTAACATTATTAAATCCCCATATTCACTTCCACTTTTTTTTTAAAAAAAAAATCATTTTTCTCTCATTATTCATCGTTAGGAATGTATGAGCAACACATTCTTTTTACCTTCCGTTTTTTATACCCTTCATTATTTATGACATTCCCGAAATTGAAGCAAGTTTCTTTAATTGGATAAAAGAAGTTCTTGCTGGAAATGACTTTATCAAAATGACAGTATGAAAGAGTTGAAAGGAGAGGTAATTCGATTGAAAAACGACGTTTCTATTTTTCAATTCTTTAGGTTTCAACACTTTTTAACAAGATGAAATGATACAAAGTTTGTAGAATCCTATTTTTAACACTGAGTTTATACCAGTGCTCTCATCTAAAAATCATCCACCCATTTGGATTTAAATAATATTGATTATATAAATTTAATATTATAGTATTGTATATTATATTTTTAGTACCAAATATTTTTTTAAACTGGAAGACAACAAAATTAGTAGGTTTGAATGGTTTGATTATCGTCGAACTAGAAGCAACACGTAATCTTTGAACTTCGGTCAAGTGACGAATACGAAACTTGTATTAGTTAGCTTTTCTTTATCCTAAATTTCACACCACACCAATGGGAGGACTTTCAGCCTCGACAGATTTAACTTGCATCATCCCAATCTACGCGGTGGGTCTCTAGTGGCAATAGGGATCGAGCCCACTACTCGACGAAAACCGTCTGCTGCTAATCCGAGAAGCTTTCCACTAAGACACTGTGGTGTCTCTATAAAAGTGGAAATGCTCAAGAAAATTCTACATTATACGATGTGCAAGATACAAATATATTTTTTTTATAATTTTATGAATTTATTACTGTGATTTAGAAATTTATATTGCTCTTAATACGTTCTCAAAAATATGATCTTTAAATTATACTTTCGATAAAAAGAGAGTGTACTAAATAAAGACAATTTTCCTCAGCTAAAATAATTAATAATTTTATAGAATCACGTTTCATTTCGGAAATATATTTCATGTAGATCATGAATTTTTTTTTTGTATAATTTGTATTCAAACTTGGATGTTTAGACAGAGCTATATATAATATTGACGTATTTCTGAAATGTATATTTTTTTGATGATGAAAAAGATTTTTTGTTTAATTTGCATTGAATATCTGATTGCTTAGAGATTCGTATCATAAAAAATTAATCAAAAACTAAAAAAAAAAAATTAATGACAGGTTGTACAATAAATCGAACAAATATTTTGAATGACTTTTAAAATCATATTATACGGAAACAGTTTAGTTTAGTTTTTATTAACGTCGCACTAGAAGCAACATGAGGGTTATTGGCGACGGCTCTCGTAATTTTGAACGACGGTCCAGTGACGAGGACGACACCTGACCTGGCACCCCCGTCCCCTAACATCCACACCACCCCCACGGGAGGACTTTGGGCCCCGAACAGATTTAACGTGCATCAGCCCCTGCTACACGGCGGGTCTTTGGCGGCCAGGGAACGAAAACCGCGACTGAACGAAAACCGCCGGTAGCTAGTCCACGACCTTGACCACTAGGCTACCGCGGCCCATCACGGAAACAGTACTTGGAAATTGTATAATAGTACCTAAACTTCTTATTTAAAACAATCAGCGTCTCATAGCCGTAAATGTGCGATATTTGTGTTTTTCTTTATTAATTACCTTAAACACTCTTTATTAATTACTAAAAATGAAAACCTTGAGCCTATCGTATGAAACGGGAAGTGGTATTTATAAACCATAGTCCAATTTGCCAAAGCAAGAGTGAGAAGTATTTGAATACTGCGAGTGTGAATCTAATTTGATATTGCTGGGGAAAAGATCTGTCTCACAGAAGCTAAAAATATAACTTGCCATAACTATATAAACATCTGTTTGGCCCAAATATTGGGGTAAGCTAGATATTTAAAATTAGCATAAAACTTTTTATTAAACATATTGAGAGAATGGAAACTCTTAGATAACAGTTTCCTTAAGAGCAAACATAAAAAAAATTATTTGCCCAATAACTTGTGACTGTTTCAAATGATTGAAACTTGTTGCCTTTGCGATTAGAATTTTATTTAGAAACTTTAAGTTTGTAACGTGTAAATCGTCGGATGAGATGGATAATAAGGATGCATTACATAGTGAATAGAAAAAAATAAAATCTTACGGGTAAAAGAAAATCTTGGATTACCTAATAAAAAAGTCGTATATATATATTTTCAGAAAAACAAATCAAAACTCAGATATAGCAAAATACATTCACTTAATACAGATTTAAAAATATCCTAAAGTTTAAAAAAAATTTAAATGAGATGAATGATATTTTTTCTTTGACATAAATTACTACTGTATGTAATATGAATACAATATAATATTTAGTATATATTCTGTTCATCGGCACTGCAGCTACAAATAGAAACATATGGCAGTATGAAGTGTTACAATTTTCTCAAAATAGTGATTAAAAAAAAACCTGTAAATTATTTCAAAAGCATTTTTAAGCATGTTAATTCCAATTATTGATATTACTTTTTTTAGTGGTAAATAAAGTATAACTGTTATAAGGTCAAATATTATATATATTATTATAAAAGAATATTCTTAATTTAGAGAAGATTTGAGTTACATAAAAGTATTTATATTCCAATAAAATTCTTTAAAGAAGATACGGTTTGATAAATACTTTAGTTTGAAAATATAGATTTTAACTATGCTTTTTTTTCAAAGAAATAATAATGAGACACTTACATTGAAATGTAAAATGAAACGATATATATATATATATATATATATAACCTGAAGCCTGCTAACATTCAAAATATTATTTTCCGTTTTTCTGTCTATTCAAAAAATATTTAGTTTTTTTAATTTTTTTCAAATTTCATGTATTTTATTTTCTCTTTTATTTGGTTTATTTTGCGATTTCATTTGTATTATAATTATATATATATATAACATTATAAATGATTTTAGTATTACAATAGATTAATGAAAAACGAATTTGCTTGACTGACCAGAGAATTTTTGTTATTCTTAGTCGTAACTTTCATCATAGAATACAGCTCATACAGTCATTTTTTACCTTTAATTTCAATCTTTGTGTTAAAGGGAAGTATAAAACTATTTTTATTTAACGTGAAAAATTGTCTTTCTAAAATACTATTCTAAAGAATACTTTGTGGTAGAATTTGCATACATGTGCACATCAAGCTCTAAAATATTTTACATAATGTTTTTGGTATTTCTTTCATAAATGTCTTCTTTACTTCTTAAGTATTTGTTTTTCGTTTAGAAAATGTCATAGAATGTAGAATATTTATATACATTTGCTTATATTACACAGAAAATATCTTTTAATCAGAAATACAATAGCCAATATTTTATTTAAATATAATAAATAATGCTACAATAATTTTTTTTCTTAAAATTAAAAGCAGTAATTTATTCTAAAATGATAAAGTGATATTTTACATAATAAACAAGATTAATGAACATTCGTAAGGAACTAAAAGAAATCTAAATGAATCTTCAGTAAAACCATCTATTATAAAAATACCAAATAGTGGATTTTTAGGTATAGATTTGCAACTTCTTAGCAGTGTTTTATGTGTTTAAATTTTTATGTTTGTATTTGGTATTAAAAAATAAAATGCATATTTAGAAATTTGTAAGAATAAAGCATATGGATATATTTGCATGTTTCAGAATAAAAAATAATTATTAAAAAAATTATTATTTTTGAGTCAAAATACTTTAAATTTGAATTTATGGTACATACAAAGATTTATAAATGTCTTATAAAAAAATCTTGATTTATGACTGTTCATTAAAGTAATTATTACTATTATTTAATAAATTTTTCTTGTGGTATAATTTGCTGTAATTATATGCATTAATATTCATTTCTATATTATCATTAAGATTGTGTTACTCTTTATTTCAATATTTTTACAAACATTTTTACTCATCCATATTTTTATCAGTTATATATTGTTTATATATTCAATATGACTCCTAGTTTTATTATATTTTTCTGATACTTTTTTGTCTTAAAATATAGTTATATTGAAAAGCAAAATTTTATATTCTTATTGAAGGATATTTAAGATAATCTACATACAATCATAAACTCATAAACACTCTAACGTTCCAATGTAATCAGTAAAAGAATACCATATATTATTAAATGGATTTTAATTACCTATTTAAAACTTTTTGATAATACTTCAGGAAACTCATTCATTTGTTTAATCTTTTAAAGATAAATTACGTTTTACAGATTATTTCTATAAATATCTACGATTACAAATTATTTCTATCAACCGATGAGAAGAGCTTTGAATACGATAAATTACGTTATAAATGACATTTTCTGAAGGAATATTATAAAAATTCTTCAACTGTCACTGCTTATATATTTTTTAGATTTAAAAATTTGAAGATATACAGTTAATTATCTACCAAGCAAAATACCAAAAATTGTATTCATTTGGAAAATTTTTATTGAAGGCTTTAAATAAGAATTCCGATTCTAATGTTATGGAATCATAAATTAAGTATTCAAATATTGATGAATTGAAACACTCTAAAATTTATTTTCGCTTTATTTTTTAGAACACGTTTACGTGAATTTCTTAAAAAGCCATGTAGATCCTAAAAAGAGTCTTCAATTTTAAGTATATTTACTCAGCACACCATCAATGATAGAGCTTGACAGACTGAGAGACTTAAAAATATGAAAGAACTAAATTTTTTGAATTAAAATTTTAGAATCTATAAGCCTTAATTTCTAAAGAATAGATAGGATATCAAGTAACAATCAGCGAAAACGTTTCACAAAAAATCAAGCTTCAAACGGTTTTCTTAGTAAAAAAATTCAGCCTCATTTTCCAACGCAAAGTCAGTTAATTTTATATCTAACTTTGCGTTTTATTAAACTTATAAAAACAGAAAAAAAAGTTAAATACGTTTAACAGGTTTTATTAAATCTATGAAACAAGTGTGTCTCAAAAAGGACATAAAGATACGAGGGAAATTCAACATGAATATGTTTTTTGCAAGTCTTAGAAAAATACAATATAATGATCAAATTAAATCCATATCGTTATATAACAAGAATTGGGTGAATGGGAAGGAGATAGTTCCAATGCTTACCGTAGTTTGGCGCTGAACTCCAATTGGAATGGATTTTCGTTTGTTTCTATATTTGTCCATAAGATAGAAAAACTAGTAGTATTTGGGTTTTATTTTAAATTGCAAATGCGTTTCGAGAAAATTTAAGGAGATGAAGGAATGTTAACCAAGTAAGATATTTCTTGGTCTTCTGTTATGATGATTTGAAGAACACTTTTTAGTTTTATTGAAGGATTTCTTTTCAGAGTTGTCAATAATAGGTCAATTAAAAAGTCCCCGGCCTACCATAGTAAAACAAATTCTTTATAGCAAAATTAGTTTTTTTTATTCAACATAATTCCCTTCAAGAGTGATACACTGATTATAGCGACCCTCCAAATTTTCGATACCATTTTTGTAGTTCGATTTGTCCTTTGCTTCAAAATAGGCCTCAGTTTCGGCGATCACCTCTTAATTCGACGAAAATTTCTTCGCAGCGAGCATTCTTTTGAGATCATAGAACAGGAAATAGTCGCTGGGGGCCAGATCAGGAGAATACGGTGGATGAGAAAGCAATTCGAAGCCCAATTCATGGATTTTTGCCATCGTTTTCACTGACTTGTGACACGGTGCATCGTCTTGGTGAAGCAGCACTTTCTTTTTCATCAAATGCGGCCGTTTTTCGGCGATTTCATCCTTCAAACGGTCCAATAACGCTATGTGATAGTCGCTGTTGATGGTCCTTCCTTTTTCAAGGTAGTCAATGAAAATTATTCCATGCGCATCCCAAAATACAGACGCCATAACCTTGCCCCTCGACTGCTGCGTTTTCCCACGCTTTGGAGCAGGTTCATCGTGTGCAGTCCACTCGGATGACTGTCGATTGGACATCGGAGCGAAATGATGGAGTCATGTTTCATCCATTGTCACATATCGATACAAAAACTCGGGTTTATTATGCTTGATCATCTTCAAACACTGCTGCGAATCATCAACTCGTCGTTGTTTTTGGTCAAAAGTGAGCTCGCGCGGCAACCACTTTGCACAGAGCTTTCTCATATCCAAATATTCGTGAATGACTTGATGTACACGTTCAGTTGATATCTTCAGAGTGTCTGCTATTTCATTCAATTTCAATTGACGGTCATTCAAAATCATTTTGTGGATTTTTTTAATGTTTTCGTCTTTAACAACCTCTTTTGGGCGTTCATCGTCTTCGGTGCTCATTTCACCACGTCTAAACTTAGCATACCAATCCTTGATGTTTGATTTTCCTGGGGCAGTGTCCGGAAACTCGGCATCAAGCCAAGTTTTTGCTTCAACTGTATTTTTTCCTTTCAAAAAGTAATATTTTATCAACACGCGAATTTCCTTTTTATCCATTTTTTTCACAATAACAAAAGTTGCTTCACTCAAAATGCTATAATTCACAAACTAATGATCCGACCGCTGTCAAATTTATACACGCATCTTTTGAGGATTACGGCTAACTAAAAAACATTTGGATTTAATTCTAGTAGCATCATCTATGTGTCAGGGCGCTGACTTTTCAATTGAACTGTTATTATTGAAGTTTTCTTGGAAATTTTTGCAATGAATTGCTTAACAGAGGGGGGGGGGACGTAGAGCAGCTCACAGTTCAAGATTTCTTATATACCACCAGCTAGTGCCGGTACTATAACAATAAGTAAGAATTTGTTTTTCTTTATACCGAAATGTATGCTAATCTTAACGTCATTTTTCTAGTCAGTGTAGTCACAAAATAAGTGCAATTAGACATCGAAATATTTTTACTGTATTTAATTAAATATCATACTATTCAGATTTATAGTAAAATAAGAAATTTTGCGGGATTTACAGAAGTAAATAAAATAAACATAAAACAAAGTAAAAGGAATGAACAAAAAAAAGAAAATATTACAAAAATCAATAAAGGAAGAAAAAAAAAATTAATGAAGATACAAAAACTGTACGATGAAGACTCAGAAACAAAATAATGAAGTTACGAAATAAAAAAAAAAAAATAAATCTTTAGTAGAATTTATTCAGAAAACATCTGGAGACCAATTGATTTTTTAAAGAATACAGTTTGACTTCCAAGCATTTTTTTTTCTTTTATTTAAATTTAGCGATAAAGATTAAATTTCCAACACCTGTACTAATTTAGAAGGGCACAGGTTAAGTCTAATGAAAAGCACAGTTTTAATTATTAAGAATCTCTTTAAAATTTAAAACATTTGAATAAAGATCTCATGTATTTTAATTCTTTGAAACTCTGCATGTCTCCTTTTTCATTTATCGCTAGATATTTTCAATTAATTTTTTGATTTACATTTAAATTAATGTCCTTAAATCCTCATCCCGTTAATTTCTATGGGAACTAAATAATGCAATTCCGAACCTGATCATGATCAATGTGTTTTATAGAAACAAACATACTAATTTATTCTAACAAAACCCATCACATTTAAGGTATGGTATGAAGGTAATGAAAGATTTTGACGAGATAAACTTCAAGCAGCTACATACGGTAGATTTTCATTGAAATATACGGCATTTCATTGGAAATAAAAGTTTTCACTAAAGTAACCTCTTATATTTTGACGGGCTTATTATGAACTACTCTGGCATACTCTGGGGGTATGTGTATGCCTAACAAGAAAAACTTGGGAAGTGCAGCAAGTTAGATATACACTGGTGTTCAAAATTAAGAGAATTTGCATGTTTAATAGAATTTCATGAAAACAATTGAACGAAAGGTGAAAATAGTGTTTCGAAACAAATGTGAAAATAGTGTTTTGAAACAAAGATGCAAATCTTGTATGTCGGATATGTAAGCGCATACATATGTGGGAAAGGACCTGGTAAAAATATTTGGGATCCATAAGCGCGTATGCCAAATTCCGCCTTTCATTCACTAGCACATATTGCCGAAGTTCTTGGAGTTATTTTTCAGCTATTGCTTAAATTAAAATTCAAACAGAAAAAATGAGCAACCACCAACGTTTAAAAGATAGAATGAGGCGGCGGATTGTGGACAGGCTAGTAGCAGGCCAGTCTCAAATCCATATTTACAAAGAATTCGATTTACTCCCAGCATCGTTTTCAACTTACGGTAACAGTTTAAGGATAACGGTAAGTCGAGATAAAGCCTAGGCAAAGTCGTCAAAAAGCCTTGAGGGAGGAGAAAATCACCATTTGTCCATTATACAGGGATGCGTAAGAGGGATGCTACAGCTTCTCAGGGCTTTCATGCGTTGTATGCAGCCACAATAACCCGTGTTTCAAAAGTGACTGTTTATAGAAGATATCATGAGACAGGGATATTTGCAAGCACCCCTGTTGCTTGCGACCCATTCAGTTCTGCGAACATTAGAATCAATTTAAAATGATGCAGAGATCATAGAACTTGGAGCGTGAATCAATGGGTGACAGTTATCTTCACTGATGAGTCCCGGTTCAGCCTAACCAGTGATTCTAGCCATACGTTCATATGAAGAGAACCTAGGACCCTCTACCTGCTCTCCAATGTTCGAGAAATCGACCATTACGGCAGGGGAGTCTTGATGGTGTGGGCAGGCATTATGTTGAATGGCTGCACACACCCCTATGTCTTTGAAAAAGGCACTGTGACTGCTGAGAGATATAGGGATGAGGTGTTGGGGCTCTATGTTTATCTTTTCAGAGGTGCAGTTGGTCTTGATTTCCTTTTAATGGATGACAACGCGAAGGAATATAGAGTTCAGCTGGTAGACGAATTTCTGGAAAATGAGGATATTCGCCTGATGTATTGGCCAGACAGATCTCCAGACCACGATCCTAAAGAACATGCCTGAAGCGCTGTGGGAGGGCTGTGGCAATTCGCAAGCCCCTTCCGATAACTATCAAAGACCTAAAAACAGCGTTGCTGAAGGGTTGGGACCAATTGCCTCAGGAACTCATAAACTCCCTTTATTCAAGCATAAAATCAAGGTGCGAGGTTTGTATATCTGTAAGAGGGGACCACCCCTTATTAACCCATTTTTTTTGTTCTGTTCTGCAACTGCAGTTTCATACCTTTCGACTACGATGAGTGTTGCACACAATAATGAGTGTGGATTATAACGGTTGAAAGGTAATTTCTTGTGTTATATCAACTCTATGTACACACCAAATTTTATTAAAATCTGTCCAGTAGTTCTAGAGATAATTGACCAAATAGGAAAATTCTCTTAATTTTGAACACCAGTGTATATACGTAATTCGCAAAAGTATTGATGTGCATTAGAATATTTTACTAGCCGAGGGGCATGACGACTTAAAAGTTCTGAGAGCTACTAATACACAGAGCACTATTAACATGATTTGTAATTCGTCTGAGAAAAGATTATTTTAACACGCTCAAAAAGTAGAAAATGAGTATATAAAGTACAGGTTGTATGGTTCTAAAAATTGTAACTCAGTTCAATGCTAATACTCAACAATTAGGTTCATAATTCAGAAATAATTGCACTTAGACCTCTTTTAAATTCGAATCATAGCCAAAACATTCTGAGATAATAAATTTATGGATACTTTGAGATAACAATTATCATTGAAATCGTTAAATTAAATTCTAAAACTATTTCCAGCAATAAGTATGGCTTATCATTTAAAAAGAGATTGCTTTTCAAACTGGTAGCTATTACTTTAATTTAAATCACACCATTGGAGACAATATAAGTATATAAGCATCGTTGATCTTTGAGGTGGAATAAAAACTGAGACAAAGAATTTTCCTTCCATTTACTGAATGTTAAATTCCAGAAGTGTCAACTTACAAGCCATAAAGCTCACTCGAATCAATATAGCACGTCATTTACATTACAGAGTGATGATTATTGCTTGAAAGTCGTTTAATATATTGGTTGGTGATTGTTATCCATGATATGTGCATTTGCAAAATTAGAATTTTAGAGTACTCGTCTGTGCTGTTTAAACTATCTACTTCTATCTAAACTTTAATTTAAACTATCTAAGAATATTGATTAAACCCTGGTTGAGATCTAAAACTAATTTTGTACAATTATTAATACGATTTGTAGAATCAATTGAATTTCTTTTTTTTCCTCTTAAATTCCTTACATAAAAACTAAATTAAAATATGTGTGAAAGCTTAAGTTTTTTGAGAAACAACAATGATAATTTAAAAGTAATAGCAATAGATATATCAGTCCAATGCAAATTGAATTTCAGAAATTGCGTTCTGAGAAATAAATTAATTCATGCATATTTTAATTCATCATAGTTTCTACTAGATAACATAGAAATTGAAAGACACATATCACCAAACAATTTATATTTCGATCCAGAAAAAAAATATAAAATATTTCCATAGTGCAAAATGATTCGTTAAGCATAGATATAAAAGGTGATGTATTTATTTCTCGTTATCTATATAGATAACTTATTTTTCCTTGAACAATATACAAAATAAAATATATAGCACGAAAATGGTCATTCGATTGGTTTTTATACTTTTCCTTCATAATTGTAGCGCAATTTATTAATTACCGTACTTAGATTACAGTTAATAATGAAATAACTCTATTTCAAAATACTGATTTTATAGTCAATGATTACTTAAATGTTTGGTCAAACTGTAATTTAGATAATTGTATGAATTCAGATAACAAATATTAAAAAAAAGCTCATTGATGATGAAATAAGCAGTTCTAATTACTTCCAATGTCGAATCTTCAAGTGGACAATGATTAAAAAATTTCGTGGTATTTTCTGGAAAATATTCTCAAATTAAACGAATATCATTGACTTCGTATTGGGTTAAATTAAACGTACTCAGTAAAAACTGCATATACACGGAAAAAAAAATTAAAAAACGAAAACACATGAAAAAATTATATTAAAATGCTGAAAAAATAGCTTTAAAAATGACAATTAACGCTCTGATGGATCTCAAGATCACATTTTATTTCCACTACGCCAGTTTATTTTCTATTGCAAGCGCTATATATATGTATAAGAGTTAAATTTGCATTTTTTTTATCTATGGTATGTCTAGTTGTTACAGAATGAAAGAAGGTTTCTACCAATGCGATAAGTATCAAGAGCAATAAAATTTCTGTAGCTCAATTCCTCATTTCATGTTGTAGGATTTTATGTGGTTCTTTTTCCTGCCAAGAAATTAAAGAGCTGTAACACATCAATCAATAACTCCCGAGACTAACATTGAAAACAACATATTTTTTGCAAAATTTTTTTTTTATTCATCAACATAACACCTTTTGTTAATCACCTTTTAGGGTGATACAATTTTTCACTCTTTTTTATATTTATTTTTTTTTTTTTTTTTCCCAAATTTTTTTTTTTCTTTTTTTTTTCGCAAGAAATCTTTTTTGTTGCGAGTAAATAGCGATAAACAGCTTTCTGAATCATCGACTCGTTGCTGTTTTTGTTCCATCGAAAGCAATCGCGGCACCCACTTGGAAAAAACCTTTTTCATGCTCAATTTTTCATGAAGGATAGTAAATACACTTCCATATGATATCTGTGTCATCTCAGCAATCTCACGGAGCTTCACTTTACGATCTTTCATTATAATTTTTGTCACTTCACTCACATTTTCCGGTGTAACGGCTTCCACAGGTCTACCCGAGCGTTCCGCGTCATTTGTGTCGGTACGACCATGTTTAAACTCGGCAAACCACCGACAAATCGTTGCTTTTGATGGACAAGAGTCCGGGTAACATTTTTCAATCCATTGTTTCGCTTGCACGGTGTTTTTACCCATTAAAAAACAATGTTTTATCAGAACACGAAACTCGGTTTTTTCCATTTTTTAAACAAACTACAAAACGACTTTACTCCAACCTCGATAACTCAGCTGTTTCTGGTCCGATCGACTTAAAATTTTGACACGTTTCAAGCAAAGGTTAGTACTCAAGAAAGACCTGGTTACTGGTTTACTACGAGCGCCATCTCTGGGTTAGTCTTGGGAGTTATTGATTGATGTGTTAAAACCTATTTTATAACAAATTAAACAGATGTTTCACTCACGAGTGAAGAACTGTCAAGTAGACTTAAATTTGTAACCAATCTTAAGATAAATATGTGAGTCTCTAGTATCATTATTGTAATAAAATATAGCAGTCTGCACTACTTTATAAAACTATTACTTAGATAACTTTAACAAACGTAGAATAACATATTTACTTTCTTAACAGTCAATATTATATTTTATATCAAATAAATATTTTGATATAATTAATATTTTTCTCAACTATTATAGGAGAAGAACAAATATTGAAGCTTAAAAACTAAAGTTTCACATCTTTTAGCTTCTCATAATTTAATAAGAAATGCTAAAACTTAATGGAAACTCGCTTAGCCAGCTAAATAAATGATATGAATTGTATAGAATAAAATTAGCAATTTATGAAATAGTTTACGCAAATCACAAATACATGCTATTAAAACTAAATTCTCTGTAATATTCTTCAACTAGAAACATATAAAAAAGATTATCTTTAAAACTGAATCTATAGCTTATTTTTTGAGGAATGAAATAAACTCTAATGACCTTTAAAAATGCAGTGATATTTACACTATACAATTATCTTTAATTACAATGCATAGTTTGAGTACATAAAAAATATTGAGTCTCAATTTCAAAGTGTTTTTTTTAAAGATATCAAGCTTCCTTTTAAATTTTCTAACATTAAAAAATATTGCAATAATTTTAATTTCTTAACACGTTTAAAATCGTAAATGGCAAAATACAATTAAGTAATTCGAAATAAAACTTATCTCAACTGTTCGTAATACAATATATTAGTCTATACACGTAGGAGGAAATAAATACCGAGTTTAAGATACTTCTTTTTGTGACATTTGTATTTTAAAATTTTTCAAAGAGCTTAGGTATATTTGGGTTCCTAATAATGATATTTTAATCATTTTATTTAACAATAAATTTATATTATCGTCAAAAGCTATTTTCCCCTTTTGAGTTGGATTTAGAAATTTTTCTTAGATATATTGGGATTTAGATACCATTTCTAAGAATAATATTCTATAAATATACAAAATACTTCACTACTCATATATGTAAATGCACAAAAAAAGCTGAACCAATATTATCAATGATATTATTATATATCTTCTTTGAAACGATTATAGAAACTCGTAATTCTTTTTTCTTTTTCACACAAAAAAGAATTTTTTTTAAAATTTAGCTATCAGTTAGAAGAAAAGTATTTTTTAATCACTATATGCATTAATATCCCTTACAAAAATTCAGGAATTTGGACCATATTGTGTAATATTTCTCTGCATCCGTAAACCTTCGGAGAAAATTTTTTTAAATGCATAGAAATTTGCTATCAAAATATTTTTAATGCTAAAATATAACCTAAAACAATGAAAAATGCATTTAATAATCTGCTTTTAATTTAAAAAAATATTTTGAAGTGGAAAACATGGTGAAAATAGTACACAAATTGACCATCAGAATAACACTCATACCTCAAAAGTAAACAAGAACCTTATTATTCTATAAATTTCATTGTATTCATTATAACAGGTTTTGCGGCTGGTACTACTTTCATGATAAAAATCATATTACTACAATTTTTATTGTGTTTTGAGTCAAATAACAATGAAAAATAAAGAAAAAGTTATAACAATACATGATTTACACCTTTGTTACTAAAAACGTATTAATTTTACAAACATGAAAGTAGTAGGGGTTCTTAAAAATTATATAAGGAAGATACTTGCAAAATTTAAATTAATTTCATTCATAACTCTTTCTGATATCTATTTTGCCATATGTGAATATGCCGAGAAAATTCATTTTGAGAAAACTCAAAAACAAACTTTCAAAAGCAATTAAAAATTTGCTACCGAGTAAAATTCAAATACCTGTAACTTAAATTTTAAATAAGGTGCAAGCAAAATTCAAACACTATTAGAGAGAAAAATGCTTAAATTTTAAACTAACATTGGTATTAGAAAATCGAAAATGTTGACAAAAATGACGTTTTAAAGGTGTACGGATACCTTGGTACCTAAAACTAAATGTATCTCACAAATCCTGTTCTTATTTAACCAATTGAAAAAAAAAGTTTTCTAAAAAAAGTACTTTTATAATTTTATAGAACCAATAAAATTGTTCAAAGGCAAACAAAAAGAAACAAAGTTCTACTAATAATATGAAAATATATAGAAATCACAAAAACAATGATTCTTAGGTATAGTATTTCATACTTTCTAATATGTCGTGGTACCTTTACAAACATTTATTTTGTACGAATTAATATAATAGTTGACTCTTCTGATAATTATCTTTTCTACACTAACTTGGTAATTTTAAAATCATTTAAAATATGGTAAAAACAATAAAATATGTGTTGAAAGATTTGTAAAATTCAAATACCTGTATTCTATTCATTAAATTTGATTAAAAAATTCAGAAAATCTGTTGGAATCTAATAACTTAAATATGATATTTTGTTTCATTTGAAGTACATAAACAAACCTAAAATTCTTTAATTTTGTAACAGGAATACAATAATAAGTAATAAAAAAATTTCATATAAGATTTTTAACAAGAAGAGTATTAGCGTTCGGTTCTTAAATAAAGTTCTTTTTATACCTCTGCTTTCAAATTTGCTTACTCTTTTCTTTCGTAAATAAGCAAATTTCATAAAGCGATTGTATGTTTTGGAAAACCATTAGAGAACTTTCGTAAATCTAAAAAGAAACATATAAAAACCACTGCTTAGGCATTTACATACATAAATAAAAACACTCATATTACAATGGTTCTTGAATTCAAAGTACATATGCTTTCAAATGCTGGAAAAGTAAATAACAAAATAAAAGTTTCCTTTCATTCTTTACTTATCAAGAACACAAATTCAATTTAGAGAAATGCTGCCAGTAATATTTTACTTTGTGCCTTGAAGATGAATGTTTCGACAAATCGTTTCATTTAAATATTCATGCTCTTTAAAACTGCATACATTATGCATGAACAAGAAAGAAACAATTTCAAATTAATGGAGTTTCTAAATGGTACGCTTCTCTCTCCAGAAGTGTAGAAAAATGGCTTTGAATTGTAAGTAAAAAACTATATTTGAAACACTTTTTTTCTGAACTCAATATTATACTTACAGAAATGAACTAATGATTATCGAGCGCTGTGATTAATAATATAAACTTAATCAGCATTTTTGAAGTATCTTATAAATATGAAATATATATTTTTTGAAACAAATTCTAATTATACAACGTGAACTGGTATTCAAAAATTCAGTCTGATTCTTAAAATGTATAAAAAAAAGTGAGTCAATATTGATGATTTTGCTCGAAATAATCTGCATCAAATAATTTGTTGAATGAGACAATTTGATTTGAAATTATAGCAATATACATTATTCTGATGTATTATTTTCTTTATTATTGTTTTTGTCATTATATTTATTAACTGGACTCTCGTATATAAATGGTGATTAATGGCTAAAATGATAATCACCCATTGGCAATCTCTTTTTTTTATCTTCAGCCAGGAAATCTTTTAAAATGCACATTTCTCTGTTATTTAGACAAAAAATAAAGTGTTTAATATTTTTAACAGTGTATTTTAAAAAATTAACATTTAATTCTATTTTTTTTTATAATTTCCTCTTTATTAAAGATTTTCCTTTTTACATGTGAGACTACTAATTTTCTATTATGTTTAACCATATTATTTTTATAATAATATTTTTTGTAACAAGAAGTATTGGTTTGTATTTGGTTTGATAATCTATAAAATATTTCTATTAATGTACAACGCATTAGGTCCATATGGATAAATAATAGTATAAACGAAATGTAAAAACACTGCTTCAAAACAAAGATGCTTATCATGTACGTTGAATGCATAAGCGAATACGTGTGTGGGGACGGAATTGTTTGAAAAATTTAGGATTTATAAGCTCGCATGCCAAAATCCGCATTTCATTCACTAGCTTATTTTGCCGAGTTTCTTAAGCTCACTTAAATTAAAATTCAAATAGTATAAAAAAAAAAAAAAAAAAAAAAAAAAAAACCTGGGTAATCATCAACGTTTGGATGATGGTAGGAGGTGGCGAATTATGGGTAGGCTAGAAACAGGCCAGTATCAAATCCAGATTTACTGAAAAATAAAGGTGATTTAACGCCCAGCATCGTGTCCAACATATAGAAACAGTTTCAGGATACCGGATCTGTCGCGAGAAATTCTAGGCCAGGTCTTCCAAGAGCTTCAAGAAAATCAAACGAGGAGAAGATCATCATTTGTCCTTTATAGAGAGAAGTAACAGAGATGCTACAGCTTCTGTCACTCTTTAGTTGTAAGCAGCCACATGAAACCGAGTTTCAAGGATGTGACTGTTGCAAAAGACTTCATGAGAGAGCCTTGTTTGAAAGCAAACGTGTTGTTTGCTTCCCACTCAGTTCTGCGAACAGGATAGTCCCCTTAAAATGATAGAGATAGTCAACCAAATCAGAAAATTATCATAATTTTGAACATCATTGTATATAACATATCAATCAATAACTCCCGAGACTAACACCAGTAACCAGGTCTTTCTAGAGTACTAACCTTTGCTTGAAACGTGTCAAAATTTTAAGTCGATCGGAGCAGAAACAGCTGAGTTATCGAGGTTGGAGTAAAGTCGTTTTGTAGTTTGTTTTAAAAAAATGGAAAAACTTGAGTTTCAGTGTTCTGATAAAACATTGTTTTTAATGGTAAAAACACCGTGCAAGCGAAATAATGGATTGAAAATGTTACGGACTCTTGTCCATCAAAAGCAACGATTTGTCGGTGGTTTCGAGTTTAAACGTGGTCGTACCGACACAAAATGACGCGGAACGCTCAGATCCACTGGAAGCCGTTACACCGGAAAAATGTGAGTGAAGTGACAAAATTACAATGAAAGATCATAAAGTAAAGCTCTGTGAGATTGCTGAGATGACAGATATCATATAGGTATTGACATTGAAAAAGGTTTTTGAAGTAGGAAAAGGTTTTCAAGTGGGTGCCGCGATTGCTTTCGATGGAACAAAACAGCAACAGCTGATGATAGAAAGATTTATCGCTATTTACTCACATAAAGATTTCTTGCGAAAAAAAAAAAAAAAATGGGGAGAAAAAGATTTGCGTTGAACGATTGTATCACCCTAAAGGTGATTAACAAAGAGGTAGTGTTGATGAATAAAAAATTTGCAAAAATGTTGTTTTCAGTTAGGTCTAAGGACGTATTGATCCGTAATATATATATAGTATATATATATATATATTATATATATATATATATATATATACTATATATCATCATGTGTGCTGATGATTTGTGTGTGTGTGTGTGTATAAATTGATACCTTGACTTAAATACGAATTTCTATCTTGTTCAAACCAGAAAGTTAATTCAAACTTTATTCAACTGTTTGTTGGTAGCGTGTTTTGTTTCATATACAGTGAGTTTTAATTTACATTGTATTTTCATAGAAACGCATAAAATTTCTATACTCTTCATGTTGTAATTTAAAACGAAGAGAGTTTTTTTTTTCAATCACACAGAGTGCTTTAGTGGTAATTTTAAAACGAAGAGAGTTTTTTTTTTCAATCACACAGAGTGCTTTAGTGGTAATTTTAAAACTACTCTTAATGTACTTAGATATTTTTTTTCCTTATCTTGAATAGACAAGAATATAATTATCATAAAACTTAGTTAAAGAGATTATGAGGTAAAAAACAGGATGAAAATATTTTTATTTTGTATTAGAAAAATGTATTTTAATTTTCAACAATGTTTAGAAGCAAGTATATTTGAAAGTAAATTAAGATGTTTTCAAGACTTTAATTGACTGTAACTTCATTCGCTTTTCTATGAATTCTTAATTAAGCATTTCATGGTAATAATACTAAATTTTTATATTTATATTTTATTTTATAGTATTTTCGTAAAATTCCTGTCTCATGTTAAACATTCTCTAAAGTATAAAAGAAAATTAAAACTACTTGTTTTCTTATTTTGTTCCTCATTAAAAGATGAACAATATGTCCATTTTACAATTTGAAAATTTCAAACAAATATCAAAGGGTATCTAAAAATTCTCAAATAAGAGAAGAACACACAATAGCAATTAAAGAATAGAACAATTTAAAATAAAATTAATAAATAAAAATAATGATTAAATAGCAAATAATTAAATTAAAAATAGCAGTGTAAAAGAAGAGCATACAAAATAGTAAACTTACTCTTTTAAAAATTGAAAATTCATTATTTGTGTGAATTGGTGGGTGTGAATTCAGTGGGTGGGAAAATTCAAATCTTATCAGGATTTGGACAAATCATTATATTTTCCCCTCAAAGAATAGCTATAGAAAAACTGTTAGCTTTGTACATATTTATCTAATCATTTAATGTATCATGGTTTCACCCATTTGTCAAATTTGATATTGGTTTAATAGTGAATTTTTATTAGAATGGAAATTACATAAGTTTTCATTTATTCATCGAATGTATCATTGTTACGTATAATATTTATTAACACAGCTTGTTTTATTCTCTAGGGAAACAAATATCGTACTATTAAAGTACAATAAACTCATTTGAAGTTTCCGTTTTTCTTCTTACCTATTGCTTACATTAGCATTCTTATACAATATTTGGCTATAAAATTACGAGAGTGAAGCTACTAAACAATTTATTTTGATTTTAGACATATTTACAAACTATTACCTACAATTCACCTCCTCTATCCCTACAACACGATATGTGAATCGTCCATTGTTCCAAACAGTGCTAGAAGTCTTCTGTCAGCTCCTTCAGAATGTGAGCTGCTTTCTCTTTACAGCTCAACGGACTCAACTCTTGTTCCTTTCAATGCATATTTCACTTGGGAATCAGAGAGAAGTTCCATGGCTCAAGAACTGTTGAATAAGGTGGATAGTGTATCATTGGGATGCTGTTCTTTGCTAGAAACATCTTGCCAAACAATGTAGAAGGAGTCTGTGTATTGTTTTTGAGGAAAGATTTTTCGTACGGATTCTTTGTTAATTCCTACTGCCTCATCAATCTCACGAATACTTAACCGATGGTCAGAGGAAACCATATTTGATTTTGTCATCCGTATTTGACTCGAAAGAGCGACTCGAGTGTAACATGTCAATTGAAAAATCCCCGGTCTGACACATAGATAGCACTAAAAGATTAAAATGCATATGTTTTTTAGTTAGCCGTAACCCTCAAAAGATGCGTGTATAAATTTGACAGCTGTCGGATCATTAGTTTGTGAATTAAAGCATTTTGAGCGAAGCTACTTTTGTTATTGTGATAAAAAGGAATTTCGCGTGTTGATAAAATATTGCTTTTTGGAAAGAAAAAAATACAGTTGAAGCAAAAACTGGGCTTGATGCTGAGTTTCCCGATACTGCCCCAGGAAAATCAAACATCAAGGATTGGTATGCTAAGTTTAGACGTGGTGAAATGAGCATTAATACGGTGAAAGCAGTGGACGCCCAAAAGAGGTTGTTACCGACGAAAACATTAAAAGAAATCCACAAAATGATTTTGTATGACAGTAAATGGAAATTGCATGAAATAGCAGACACTCTAAAGATATCGTCTGAACGTTTACGTCATATCATACACGAATATTTGGGTATTAGAAAACTCTGTGTAAAGTGGGTGCCGCGCGAGATCACTTTTGACCAAAAACAACGACGAGTTGATGATTCGGAGCAGTGTTTGAAGATGATGAAGTGTAATAAACCCGAATTTTTGAGTCGATATGTGACAATGGAGGAAACATGGCTCTATCGTTTCACTCCGAAGTCCAATCGACAGTCATCCGATTGGACTGCACACGATGAACCCGCTCCAAAGCGTGGGAAAACGCAACAGTCGGCTCTGGCAAAGTTATGGAGTCTGTATTTTGGGATGCGCATGGAATAATTTTCATTGACTACCTTGAAAAAAGAAGGACCATCAACAGCGACTATTACATAACGTTATTGGACCATTTGAAGGACGAAATCGCCGAAAAACGGCCGCATTTGAAGAAAAAGAAAGTGCTGCTTCACCAAGACAATGCACCGTGTCATAAGTCAGTGAAAACAATGGCAAAAATCCATGAATTGGGCTTCGAATTGCTTCTTCATCCACCGTATTCTCCAGATCTGGCCCCCAGCGACTATTTCCTGTTCTCAAATCTCAAAAGAATGCTCTCTGGGAAGAAATGTTTGTCGAATGAAGAGGTGATCGCCGAAACTGAGGCCTATTTTGAAGCAAAATACAAATCGTACTACAAAAATGGTATTGAAAAGTTGGAGGGTCGCTATAATCAGTGTATCACCCTTGAAGGGAATTATGTTGGACAAAAAAAATTAATTTTGTCAAAAATTGTGTTTTACTATGGTAGGCCGGGGACTTTTCAATTAACTTGTTAAATGATCTTTAACGTCTTCTCGGCCATTTTCAAGAGGCATGAAAGACTTTTAAACACGTAAACGTGATAAACATTTATAGTCATAAACTTTTTTTCTATCAATTAGAAATTTCAGTAGCGGATATTCCAAATTTCATACTAAATTTCACAACATTTCTTTGCATACTTATCATTTTTCTGGCGATACAAAAATACAACTTTACAGCGAATGAGGTCTACGGGGATACGAATTTGTTTACGGAAACGATAGGCCTTGGGTTCGAAAGAGAAGACTTACCTAAACACAACCTCGGTCTCTGGCGTGTGCGCATGCGTACTTCTGTAGCAGCGTCAGTCTTGTTATTTTATAGCGTCGACTCGCAAATTGAATTATTATAGATCAGATTTAATAATTTAATTGGATACTAGAGTATATGTTTCTTACAAAAAATAATTCATTAAATTAGAGAGCTATAATACTTAAATACAATGGGAACATATTGACAGGTCAATTGAAAAGTCCCCGGCCTGACACATAGATAACGCTACTAGAATTAAATCCATATGTTTTTTAGTTAGCCCTAACTCTCAAAAGATGCGTGTATACATTTGACAGCTGTAGAATCATTAGTTTGCGATTTATAGCATTTTGAGTGAAGCAAATTTTGTTATTGTGAAAAAAAATGGATAAAAAGGAATTTCGCGTGTTGATAAATTATTGCTTTTTGAAGGGAAAAAATACAGTTGAAGCAAAAACTTGGCTTGATGCTGAGTTTCCGGATACTGCGCCAGGAAAATCAACTATCAAGGATTGGTATGCTAAGTTTAGACGTGGTGAAATGAGCACCGAAGACGGTGAACGCAGTGGACACCCAAAAGAGGTTGTTCCCGACGAAAACATTAAAAAAATCCACAAAATGGTTTTGAATGACCGTAAATTGAAATTGAATGAAATAGCAGATACTCTAAAGATATCAACTGAACGTGTACATCATATAATTGAGGAATATTTGGGTATGAGAAAGCTCTGTGCAAAGTGGGCACCGCGCGAGCTCACTTTTGACCAAAAACAACGACGAGTTGATGATTCAGAGCAGGGTGTGAAGATGATCCGGAGCAGTGTTTGAAGATGATCAAGCGTAATAAACTCGAGTTTTTGCGTCGATACGAGACAATGGATGAAACATGGCTCCATCATTTCACTCCGAAGTCCAATCGACAGTCATCCGAGTGGACTGCACACGATGAACCCGCTCCAAAGCGTGGGAAAACGAAACTGTCGGCTGGCAAGGTTATGGCGTCTGTATTTTGGAATGCGTATGAAATAATTTTCATTGACTACCTTGAAAAAGGAAGGACCACCAACAACGACTATTACATAGCGTTATTGGACCGTTTGAAGTAGGAAATCGCCGAAAAACGGCCGCATTTGAAGAAAAAGAAAGTGCTGCTTAACCAAGACAATGCACCGTGTCACAAGTCAGGGAAAACGATGGCAAACATCCATGAATTGGGCTTCGAATTGCTTCCTCATCCACCGTATTTTGGACGAAAACACCGTATTTCGATTGAAGAGGTGATCGCCGAAACTGAGGCCTATTTTGAAGCAAAGGGCAAATCGTACTACAAAAAGGGTATCGAAAAGTTGGAGGGTCGCTATAATCAGTGTATCACCCTTGAAGGGAATTATGTTGAATAAAAAAAACAAATTTTGGCAAAAAAAAGTGTTTTACTATGGTAGGCCGGGGACTTTTCAACTGACTAGTTAGTTTAACATTCATCGGAACATGTACTTGCATTTTGGAAAAAAAGAAAATACTAATTTAATTAATCATGATACTATAATATGTACTCAAATATTACTTTCTGATTATACATTTTTAATAAAAGCTAATATAATTGTATGTATGTAATGACTGAAAAATAAATGAATAATGAAGTCTTAAGAGTGTCGTCATTTAAAAAGAGAAAATCAAAGTTATTTTGAAACAAGAATTTATTCAATAAACTCAATTTTGAAACTTGAATGCTGATTTCTATTCATACATAGTTTCTCTTTACAACATAGTTTCAAATTCAAACTGTTAATAAGGTATTAAAAATCAGTTAATGCCCAAAAATTACTTAATTTGAATAAATGAATTAGTGTTATTTAATAAATGGTGAAATTGAGTACAATATTATTATTTTATACATAGTAAGTTGCATATGTTTCTGAGTTACTATTTTTGTATTAATTAACATAATTCGTTAGCAGGTAATATGTAACAAATTATATATATTTAATGTCACCTTTCATACACAATATTTTATTAATTCCACATTATAGTCTTTAATAAAGTTAATTTTGTGTATTTATCTAGCACTTATACAAATAATTAAGTGGAAGTACTTAATTTTTCTAAAAAGAAAGGTAGAAAAAATCAAGTTGTTCCAAACAATTAACTTTTTTTTTAAATTTCTGTAATAGAAGTAACTCCGCTTAACTATTTGGTAATAAAAATTCAATGTACCAATACAGTTTCTATTGTTCCTTTGTGTTGCAATTTTTCACTGAAGAATAAAATAAAAATAAAATTTGATTTCTTATAAGAATATTCATTGTACTTCGAAACAATGGACTTTATTCTCATATGAATTAATCTTCTCAAACTGTTTCCTTTTATTCTTTTATTATTCCAATTTAGATTCTTTAAAATAACTTATATGTTGGTGTTCTTTTTAACTAAATTGTTTTAGTTTAAAGCCTTCTTCTTAGAAGCCATTGTAAGATATGAATAAATTTTATGAATTAGTTTAATCATTTAATGAAAATTTTTGGAATATATATTATCAATTAATAACATTTAAAATAATTTAAAGAATGAAAATTAATAATCTGATTAAAAAGTAATCTGCTTCGCTTTTAAAGAATTATATTTTATAAAACTCTTTTACTTTTCAGAAATTTGAGGTTTATTTTGTTGGTTATATGCTTGAAAGTTTAATTACTCTAGCAAAATTTTAGTGAACTCAAGTTCATATAAAAAATTAATTTAAATATGCAAAATATTTTTCAGGCTCATTACCAGGCTTTGATAATATCTTGATATAACCTTCAATCATTTAATGTATAATTCTCCTAATTACACCGGAAAAATGTAATTAATTTTATATTATTCATGGGTAGAAAAATTTCTTACCTTTATAAAAATATTATTTTAAAATTTATTACTTATAAATTAGTAATATTTGGCCTAGAGTATTTTAATTAAAATTAAGTTTAAATAAAATATAAGAAGGGGTGATTCAGTTGCATTAAGAATTTTAAAACCTTACACAATAACCAATTTTGTTTTAGATCAAAATTTGTGCTAGAAAAATGTATATTGATAAATAACTAAATGTGAATATGACAGTAATCATGCTATGTAATGTTTCGTAACATTGAAACTTGTATAAATTTAAATTGAAACCCAGTTCTATAAATTGTTAAGAAACAGAATGTATTACAAAATACTACCAAAAATGGAGCAATATGTTTTAATATCTATATCTATGTTTCTTATAATTAAAAAAAAAAATAATGAAATTTAGTTCTGAAAATTTCATAAATGTAATAAAAACGTTCAAAGAATGGTAAAAAATTTCTCTTTAGACAATACCCTAAGAATAAAAATAATAGTTCGATTAGTTAATAATTAATTATTTTAATATAATAGCTATCTTCCAATTTCAGGCAATCATTATCAAAAGATTACATTATTTCTCCGTATTATTATTGCAGTTTTTCTTTTGTTGAAAGGTGAAGAAAAACTAATTTCTTTTCCTTAGTGAGGAAAAGAAAAAAAATAATAAAGTATTAAAATATTTCATGAATGTTCGAATGAAATATAAAACTGTAACTTAATTTGGTTTGGATAAAACTTTTATTAAAATTAAAAATTATAAAAAAAATAAAGAATCGATTACTCGTTCGGAAATAATTAATAAATGATTATTAATTAAAATAGACACATTTGAGTTGAATTTAAATGCATCCATATTAAGAACAAAATGAATAATTTTTATGCTGACATTAAAAAATAATTCTAAATAATATGTTTAAGATATAATAGGTTTCTTGCAATCTTAGCACAACTGTATGCTAAAATAGAACGTAATTTGCGAAAATAATTATGATAATTGAATTTCTTATAATAATGAAATCTAAAGTTTATTTTTCACAAATCTTTTGAAATTCCTGAAATCTAAACTAAAAATTGCTCTTTGTGTAACTGAAACATATGGATGGTAATCTGCATTTTTCAAATGCATTTCGAAAAATACAGACTTATTTATTAAGATCCAACTTAACATTAAATTTTTTTTTTCTGTTGAGTTATACGTTTTCTAGGGATCATTCCTTATTGTTTAAACATTTGGAAAACATTCTTGAAAGAACTGCTAATTATCATTTGGCTTAATTTTGCAGAAAGATTAAATTTTGTTGATTTGTGGTGTCATATATCCGTAATGTATTTTTATTAAACTTGTTTCTGCTGTACTATTTATAAACAGTTTCTCTTTCATATTAAAATTTTTTAAAGATTATTGTTCTTTAAAATGTTAGGATTTGTTGGTTTTTGACACAGATGATTAAATAACGGAAATGTGTCTCTGATATGATAATTACATCTTTGCTTCACGTATGATGTTTGTTTCTAAAAGTGAAGATATAATTAAAAGTTTCAATCTTATTTTTATTTACATCCTGCAAAATGATTTCAGTTTTATTCAGAATCGTATTTTTATTTTTAATTTATCTTTCATAAATAAAAAGTATCCCCATACATAATATTTAGAACAATAAAACATCTGGAAACGTAACACATGGATCAATAAGTCCCGAGACTGTGCGGTCGTTTTTTTGCGATTTCCTCCTTCAAACGCTCCAGCAAGTCAATATAATAATCACTGTTGATCGATTTATTTTTTTCAAGGTAGTCAATGAAAATCACGCCATGCGTATCCCAAAAAACTGACGCCATGACTTTGCCAGCTGACTGCTGCGTTTTCGGACGCTTCGGACGGCTTTCGCCAGCAGTGCGCCACTCAGATGACTGCCGCTTCGACTCTGGAGTGTAGTGATGTATCCATGTTTCGTCCATGGTCACGTAACGACGCAAGAAATCTTTTTTGTTGCGAGTAAATAGCGATAAACAGCTTTCTGAATCATCGACTTGTTGCTGTTTTTGTTCCGTCGAAAGCAATCGCGGCACCCACTTGGAAAAAACCTTTTTCATGCTCAATTTTTCATGAAGGATAGTAAATATACTTCCATATGATATCTGTGTCATCTCAGCAATCTCACGGAGCTTCACTTTACGATCTTTCATTATAATTTTTATCACTTCACTCACATTTTCCGGTGTAACGGCTTCCACAGGTCTACCAGAGCGTTCCGCGTCATTTGTGTCGGTACGACCACGTGTAAACTCTGCAAATCACCGACAAATCGTTGCTTTTGATGGACAAGAGTCCGGGTAACATTTTTCAATCCATTGTTTCGCTTGCACGGTGTTTTTACCAATTAAAAAACATTGTTTTATCAGAACACGAAACTCGGTTTTTTCCATTTTTTAAACAAACTACAAAACGACTTTACTCCAACCTCGATAACTCAGCTGTTTCTGGTCCGATCGACTTAAAATTTTGACACGTTTCAAGCAAAGGTTAGTACTCTAGAAAGACCTGGTTACTGGTTTATTACGAGCACCATCTCTGGGTTAGTCTCGGAACTTATTGATTGATGTGTTATTTTAAATGATTTATTTTAGTACTTTGGCTACATTTTTTAATCAGACTAAGAAAATTAACATTAATTAACTGACGAATATTATCACAATCTTATGATTTGAGAAAATACTTGAGCATATTAATAATTTAATGCTCTTGACTAAATTTTAGAACGATAAAACACCGCTAAATATATTTTATGTACATTTTTAGTACATTGATATCATTTTTAATCAGCTTAAGGGGACTTAGTACCTTACGAAATCAAAAATAGAATATTTTGACATTCTTTTTTCAATTCTTCATAAAACAACAATTTTTGCTTATTTCAGTATGAAACTTTGCCAGTTTGAGTAATAAAGTGCATAGTGTAAAATATTGGCTCAAGTTTTGCTATTAAATTAATATACTTTCTTATACAACATGAAATATGCGTACAAAAATTTGTAAAATAAATTAGCTTACCTTACGTTACCCACTAGATAACTTTTGAAAGATATACAGTAGAACTATAATTCCTATACCAAATTAAAGCTAAATAATGATCTTATTCTGTAAACCTCAAATTTTAAATTTATCTTACATTAAAAAAAATTAAAAAATTTATCAAGTTTGTATTTAGTAACTTTTTTTTCGTGTATCATATTATAAAACAAAATCTAATCATCCTATTAACAAAATTGAGGTTCACAGAATAAAGATCTACGAGTACAATACTCATGTAAAATTTTAAAGCTCTGCATGCAAAAGTTTTTTTTAATCCTGTGGGAAAGTGTGAAAATAGCAAACTGAGAAAAAGAGGTTTGTTTACATTGCATTACATAGAACAAGCCACTTTAGACATTTACATTTTTTGTTGCACAGGATTTAATAATTGTCGGATTTTGACGCGGTGTGTTTTAAAATGCTCCTAACATTCAGTACTACTTTTTAAAATCAAATTTGAAAAATCGAACTTTTGAAGGTGCAAAGGTACTAAGTCCCCTTAAGTTAATTCTAATTAATTAATTAATGTTTTCACTATGCCTGGATTTGAGAATGATATGTTAAATATTGAAAAATATATGAGCATATTGAAATTTTAAGTATACATTTTTCTCGTGTATACAATACTTATATGAATTATTCATCATTTTCGATTATTTTCATTATTTCTTCCAGCTACCATCTACATTGAATTAATTAGTGTAATATTTATCTATTTAAATAATTTCTTAAGGGAACTCGGCACTTTTTGATCATTTTTGTATTTGAGTGTTTAAACTTATCTTTTGTGTATATTATTAACAGTTTCTATTAAACAAAGTAATTTTGCCATGAAAAAAGGGCTTAATTTGATAAAAAATTTAAAAGTTAAATTCTTTTTAAAAAATTCAACGATTTTAAACTTGCTTCTTCTTTCACAATTATCATTATAATGACACCAAATTGTTTTCAGGCTCATAAGAATATATTTAACACCATTAGGGATCAATTTTGCAATAAAAAAATTAATTTTCGAGAAAAAAATAAATAGCATTCATCTATGGAAAATAGGTCAAAAAAACATGATTTCTGCTACATTTTCTATGATAATATTTTTTCCACTGAAAATATTGAAAAATGGATCCCTAATTTTATCAAGCATATTATAACAAACAAACACACCAAAATTCAAGTTGTGTAATAAATATCTGTTATAGTTTTGTAGTTTTAAAGACCATACTTTCATGAAAAATTCCAAACTGAGAAAAACGCTATTTAAAGAATAGTATTCAGTAAAAAAATATCAAAACAATGTCTAATTTTTGTAATAATTTATCAATATAATGTACAGATATATACCTTTGAAATAAAGCATCATACAGTTCAATTTGAAAGCATTTAACAAAAATATAAATTTTTATAAAAAGTTTGTCTGAGCCAGAAATTTGAAAATCTTCACATTTGAAAATCTTCATCTGACTGCTCTGTGAAAGAAACATACATTAAATATATTTAAAATTAAATGAAATATATAAGATAAATAAAAGGAAAGTATGTGATATGTACATTCAAAAATTTAAAATATTTTGTAAAATTTTTTTGCTACTTAATTTCTATATCTAATATAAAACATGTTTAATCTAAATTTTACTATTTTTTTCAATCAGATGATTTCAAAACTTCGCACAGTTATACCAGAGGTATCAAGGCACATTTTGAGCTAAAAATGTGAAAAATCGATATTGTCATCGATTTTCGGCATTTGAAAGGTGCCAAGTCCCCTTCATTTCCCAAATGCTCAAATAATGCATTTGCATGATTTTATATATTACTTTCAGTAGATAAAGATTGAAAAAAATTATTATAATTTTCTTCTAATATTTTGGGCTTTATTTCTTAAAACTATTGTACACACGTATTAATCCTTAGTCGCATTTTTCAAAATATAAAGTATGCCTCAAAAGTAAAGAGAGAAATCTTTTTCAAAAATTATATGGTTGGACAGAGAATGAAGTTTTCTAATATTCTTCGAAGCATGAACCTTAAGTAATAGTACAACGATTCCAGTGATACTACCATTTTTTTTTAGTTGAGTAAAATCATAATGTGAGAATCTTCGAATCTTTGTGGTCACAGTTTTTCAAGATTATTGACTGTACTAAATTGGTGCATCCTTTTTTAGAATGGAGAACAAAAAGTCCTAGGGACTATGTTTGTACTGTATGGTGAATGGAGAAATAAAGAGTCATTTCAAGGGACAGGTCCCATAGATTTACTACCTCTTTTCCAAGTTTGTTGCATATATCATTTTAAACCCTTTCGGAATGGAAGTACCATATACGCATCATTTGCGAACGTTTTTGGTCGTTCACGGCCGAACGCACCAAATACGCATCATTGGAAAATGAGTTAGGGGCTAAGCTATGTGTATTCGCATTTTGTGGAAAAGCATTTTCTAATAGTCTCTCGAAGGCTTCCTGTGTCTATTATTTGTCTATTAATTTTTAACTGAATTGTAGATTTAAGATCTGGATCTTCAATGTATTCGCATTTTTTTTCTTAATTCAGTATTTCGCTCACCAGCTGTTGCAGCGGAGGAGGTTAATCGTAAAGTAAACAAACTGAAATCGTTTCTTTAAACTTCCATGTGATGAACATTCATATTTCTGGTTTTTCCTCGAATGTCTTTTTTATTGTTCTTTGCTAGGTATTTTTAATTTCCATTTTTTAGAGCTATGCCGTCAGTACTGTTTGACTTTGCTTTGCTTTCGGGTGTATTTTGTTTACTTCCCTTTTTATTTCGGAAAGCCTTAACTCCTGTTTGCACTTGCGAGTAAGCGTTGCTTATCAGAAGAATATTTTCAAATGGTCGAAGAGCCAACTAATGATGATAGTATGATTAATTTCCTGAAAGGTTTGAAAGAAATATTTCTAGGGATTCTGTTGTGGACATTTTATCAGAGACAGTTTAGTTTTTATTAACGTCGCACTAGAAGCAACACGAGGGCTATTGGTGACGGACCTCGTAATTTTGAACAACGGTCAAGTGACGAGGACGACACCTGAGCTGCCCCCTCTCCTAACATCCACACCACGCCATTGGGAGAACTTTGGACCCCGAACAGATTTAGCGTGCATCAGCCCCGGCTGCACGGCGGGTCGTTGGTGGCCAAGGATCGAACCCGGGATTGAACGAAAACCGCCGATCGCTAGTCCACGACCTTGACCACTAGGCTACTGCGGCCCTCATCAGAGACAGACAAAACAGGACTTCGCGTTTCTCTGCGCTTCGTGAATTTCTACACTCGGTCTTCACTTTAAGTTTTGTTACTTCTTATAAACAGTCTTTTTTGTATATTTTTTTATTAAATTTAATGTTTTTATTGATGTATTTTATCAATAAAACTTCGAATAATTTCAATAGTGCTTCTGAGAATTATTTCTCAAAGTGAGCACTTCTTTATATACATTTTTTCTATAAATTAAAGGGAAAAAAATATTAAAAATTAATTACTTAAGCTGTTAATTATTTTAAAATATATAACAGCTTAAGTTATAATCGAGGGCCGCGGTAGCCTAGTGGTCAAGGTCGTGGTCTCGCGGCTGGCGGTTTTCGTTCAGTCGCGGATTCGATCCTTGGCCACCAAAGACCCGCCGTGTAGCCGGGGCTGAGGCACGTTAAATCTGTTCGGGGCCCAAAGTCCTCCCGTTGGCGTGGTGTGGATGTTAGGAGAAGTGGTGCCAGGTCAGGTGTCGTTCTTGTCACTTGACCGTGGTTCAAAATTACGAGGTCCGTCGTCAATAGCCCTCGAGTTGCTTCTAGTGCGACGTTAATAAAAACTAAACGAACCAAAAATTATAATATTTGGACGAAAACCTTTTTTTTACTTTTTTTCTAAAGTTAGGCTTAGCGTCGCAACGCCCCCCCCCCAGGTACATGACTCATTTCCTTTCCGTTTCCCTGCGTCCCCAAGGAACGATCTATGCCAAGGCATGCCACCCCGAAAAGATTATATTTATGCTGTATCGTGTTCACGATATGTTAACACAATGACTCTTTATAAGGTCACCGTGCATGTTCCAACAAATCGGACAATATGTATACATTTATAATACGCATCTGAAACTTTAATTCACTTGAAATCGCTAACCGTTGCCTTAGGCAATGTGCCAGTAACGCTCTATAAAAGTATTACCATTACTTTTGGGACAAAACTTGTAAATTAAAAAATTCATTCAAAAATGAAAGAAAAAATTATTCTAGAACCCTTGTGATTTTTTATTCTATAAGTAGTATTTTAAAGCATTTTATTGGGTGTTGAATAACCTGATTAGAGCCTAAACACATTAGTAATGTCTTAAAATTAGCGATTTTTTTTAAAAGTGAAGCATAATTTTATTATGAGTTCACTGAGCTACTACAGCCGGAAGTTATTTTATGTCTGTTGTTGAATATTTTTATTTCAATTTACTAAAGCAAATATTTCAGCCCACGCTACCAAATAGTTGAATTCTATTTTTTTAAGAAAATTTTTTGTTAAAGGTGCATAAGAACTTCGACATTTTCCGAATGTGTACGTAGGTGGATCACCATAAACAAGACTTGTATAAATAGGAACCAACAATTTTCTTGTACCATAACTGGAACACTAAGGAAAAAAAATATTTGATGTTTACAGAATATTTTTTACTCATAAAGTAACATTTCTATCCAATAATAATTAATAGGAAAAAAAAAATTTTTGATCATATATTCACAAAACCGAGAATTTTAATTATAATCAGTGTTAGGCGTGTGTACATTTGAACAAAAAATATATTTCTTCAACATTAAAAGAAATAAATTCCTATCAATACTATTAATATAGGCCTTTATGTATTATTATTTTTCTTTTATTTCTTGCTTACGTAAGATATATGTTTATTTTGTAACATCATAACATAAAATGACATTTGAGCATATTTTATCGATAACAGAAAACAAATTACTTTCATATATTCCCTAAATATTGTTTAGGATGTAGTTGGAATTAACATTTACCTGAAACTTCTTGAAAACTAATGAAAGAGAATCTGCTAAGTCTTAATTAATTTATTAGCGATCTAATATCTTTATTGAGGGTTTCTGAAAAAAAATGGCATACAGGGATTAAGTTGATTAGAATCATCTATAAGAAATTACGTTTTCTTCCTTCTTTTATTTTTCAAAAGGCTCATCAATAAATATATAGCTGGTCCAAACAAACAAGTAATTTTTCTAAGAAGATTTTGTGGACACAAGTTATATATAAAGCTAATTTACGTTTATTGTAATAATTTTAAAAGAGTGATTTTCGTCAGAAATGAACTTACATTATCTATTGTTAACCAACTGTAACAGAAAATGTCCCTTCTCTTTGTTAAATCTAACACCGTCTTGCATTCCTGTTTTGAAGTGAATGGAAAATTAAGAGCTTTTTAAAATAATTTGTCCATGCTCAAGAATGAATTAAATTATTACAATTTCACGTCTAAGACATATTTTAATGTTATTGTTTTTCATTTATTCTTTTACATAGTAAGAAAAAATTTACAATCAGTAATCATCATAAATAAATCATCAGTCATATCAGTAATCATCATAAATAAATCATCAGTCATATCAGTAATCATCATAAATCGTTGCCATATCAGTAATCATCATGAATAAATCATCAGCCATATCAGTAATCATCATAAATAAATCATCAGCCATATCAGTAATCATTATAAATAAATCATCAGCCATATCAGTAATCATTATAAATAAATCATCAGCCATATCAGTAATCATCATAAATAAATACTGATAATGAATTGCAATGCAATATTTCTTAAAATAGAATTAATCACCCATACATTGAATACTCAGTACTTAAAAAATTGTCTTATAGCTGTACAAGAATGGGTAAAATTCCAATTCTTGTGATTACTATGATACATAACTCGAGATTATTCTATCCTCATAGATTTTTCAACATTAAAGGAGTCGGACTCATAATTGTATTTAGCATACGGCACCATTCATCATTTCATTCTACACTCTTAAGAGACATCAGAGCTTGAAACTATAATTCGATTACTATATCGTCTGGTTTTATTTTCAAGAATTTATCAGCAATACTTAATTTATTCTAATTAAATAACCATATAATTTGACTTTATAACGCTTCAGTTATGGGTTTATGATCTTTAGTGTGATGTTGTTTACATTCAAAGTCTCTCTCAATGGATGACACGGGACTTATGTAAATAAGATTAGAATTATTGAAGTATAGTGAAGAGATTTAAAAAATTACATTTTCAGGCAAAGAAGAATTAATTGCTGAGGTTAATTGTTGTCGGTAGAAGCTTAAAGCTGAAATTATCAATAGGAGATATATTTTTTTGAACTTGTGTAGGGAAAAGAACTTTAGAAGTAGAAATAGAAAGGACCTACAATGGACAAATGATTCGCACTTTCATTTATAAATCTTCGAAAGACTCGTATCCGATGCATTCGTTAAGTGCTAATATATTATAATAAACGTTAGGGCAGACAGAAATCTTTTTCACCGATATAGTTGTAACGCTTCCATCACATTATTTATTTCGTTTAACATCATTAAAAATTTATGTAGTTCGGAGGCTTTTTATTCATTAATTGTTCATTACCGTCGAACTTTGAAAAATCACGAGTATTACTGGAAACCATCCTCGTAAATTTGAACCTTAGTCAAGTGAAGAGGTCGATACCTGAGGTGGTGCATAACTTTTCTAAGTAAAACACCCCACCAACGGGAAGACATGGTACCTCGGCAAACTTAAAATTATATAGTCTCTCTATATACGGTGGGTCTTAATGGCGTTAGAGCTCACATCCACGACTCCATTGAAACACCGCCGGCCTTGAATTCATGTCCATGACTACAAGGTTATTGCAGCTTATTGTCCATGACTACAAGGTTATTATTACTGATGTAGCAACAATTCACAATTTGATCTAGAGACTTCAGAAAATAATTAAATAATTTTACTAATAATTATTTTAATTAATGTTCTTTCTCTACGCTTACTTTTCCTCAACACCTCTATATCCCAGATTATAGTAAGACATTACAGTTTTAGCTTACCGAGATGCCCTTTCGAGTGAACTACTTCTAAAGTACTATAAGTGCAACGCCTTTTGTAATACAATCTAACCAAGAATCATTTCTAACAACTTTAATCTTAGAAGATCAGCCATTGACAATCACTCAAACTTCTAACATACAAGCAACTACCGACTAATCATTATCATCTATCCCTCATTACTTCCAACACCATTTCTTTAATATAACATTCTCATCAATTCGATCTATTAAACTTCTTACCTTCATCGAATTTGCATATACCAGGTTTCATTTGATTGGGTATGCGATTGAAAGTTCCCAAGGTGAATGAATTGACAAACACAAATAACCTAACTTTACATTGTAATATATAAATTGACCTTTAGTTATTCATAGATCTGAATTAAGTGACTTTGTTATCATCAATGAATGGCTTTCCATTCAATGGAATAGGGATTCATAACTTTATATATAATCACTTTTGACAGTAAAAGACAGTAATTTCAGGCATTGCAAAGTAATAAATCAAGTCATATTTTCCGGAGATTTATTTACAAAAATTATATACAAGTTTCAGTATGTATTTTCGACATATTTTATTACAATTAATACATAAACACATTCTAGTACCTGAAATACTCAGCGTTAAGCGGAGTTGAAGGAATTTTTTTTTTTAAATTTTGTTTTGATATTAAATCACAAATACTATCCCAAATGCTTTTCCGTAATATATTTCCAGTATAGCTTAACAATAAATAAATAAAATAAAATAAAAATATAAAACATATTCAGTTCACATGTTAAGCGCTATGTCCAGAATTTGAAAGAAAGTGAAACATACTTAATGGAATTAAATAAAGTCAAGCTTGTTATTCAGCTTGAATAACATTATTTAATACTTCTACTAAACAAAAATAAAACTGAATTAAAAAGAAATAGTAAGTAGATATCATGTAATCTTAGAGTCATTTCACTTATAATAAAATTACAAGAAGTTTAAATCAGTTTTTTGATCCAGTCTTCATTAAATATATTAAGATAAATCTAAATACTTTAATATAAATACTTTTTATGAATATCTTACTTCAGCCTGATAAGAATTCCAAGGTAATTGTCTAATATTACAAATTTTATTAAGAATTAAATTGATTGATGTTAAAACCTGGAAGGAATTGTTTTACACAGAGAAATGATTTATTTCATATATTGAATAAATGTATAGTACCTAATTTCGGAACATTACATGCTATAAAAAGAAAATTAAAGTATTGTCTATTCCCACATGAGCTTTTCCATTTTCGAAACTTATATCTAACGTTACAAAAATTCGAAATTTAAGTCGAAAGTTACACAAATGAAAAGTTTTATGAAAAGTTTTTAATTAAACTTGTCACCAAATTATTTCCTTGAAAAATCATCAAGCACTTTGCCTATACTCATAACCGTACCTTCTTGCTAATGTTGGGATCAGCAGTTAGTGGGGGTCCATAGATTCTGATTTGATAAAATATATAAGAGTAGCTCAAGTTCTCGTTCTTCGAACTGATGAAAATTTAAAATAAAACTAAATCAAAGATTTATAAAAGTATCTTATAAAATTTTTAATAATGAACAACTAAATTATAAAATATAGCTATCTGCAAAAGGATTTATGGAGAATTATAAGTATTTTCAAAAGCACGTAAACATCATTAAAATTTTCGCTACAACTAGACAGAGGAGAGGAAGTCTTAAGAAAGAGCAAATGTGTAAAAATTAAAAAAAAAAAATCTCGCATTAGTTATACAAAAGTAAATAAAAAAAATTAGAGCTATAAATAAAATCTCACTATTTAGTGTTTGCTTCTTTTCTTTGTAAAAGGGTATCGGTTTTTCGTTGCGTATTCCGTATGAGTACTATTTCAATTAAATCAATATAATTTCCATGAAAAGATTAAAAACTTTTAGAAACGCAAAAACAACTCTATTCAGTACTATTTTCAAATAAATCTTCCAACTAATTTACATTTTAATGTTTAATTTAGCCGTTGGATGGTGTAAGAATCATATAAATGCAACATTTTCCTCGAGATCTAGCTCGCAAAGCTTACAATAAAATGGATAAAACATTATTAATTAAGAAAAATTCTAAAAGCAGGAAATAAAATTTTATAGAGGAATTTAAACTTCCCTTTCAAGTAAGTAAATTCCAAAAATACAATTTTAAGTGAATCAAAATTTGCGAAAAATTAAAAAAGGAACTCAAAATTAAGTCTTGACTGAAACCTAGATTCAATGGGTACATAACCGAGGGCATATGCATCATATGTCTACTAGCTCAGAGTACAACGGAGGAAAGGTAAAGAAAACGAAAGATATGTTGCATAAGAATTTTTTTAGAAAGTAAATGATTTTAAAACTTGAGGAATAAATAAAGAGAAATTTGAAAGGAGTTATAATCAATATCACAAAGCTGTTGCAAAAGCTTTGAGAGTTTTGTTCAAAATATTTTACATTATTATGTTATGGAATTGCTCGTTGGTCATTAATAAATCCTCATTCGAAACGAAAAAGTATTTCTACAGCAAATAAAAACAAATGTATAAGAAACAATTTCCAAACAACTAAAATTCGGTCACAATAAACAATCAAATAGATACATGTAGATACGAGGGTTCTTTAATAAGTCCTTAGAAAATCCAAGAGATGGGACTCGTAATATAGAAAACGGTTTGTTTTAAGTTATCATCATGACAGTTGTTTCATTAAGTAATCACATGACAATTGCGAAAATCTCAGCTATGCGAATTCAGGATCATGCCGTCTTTCACACCAGAAAAATTCTTCGTCATAAATTATCCCACTGAGAAGATCATCCTTGCTTTCTTTGAAATAGATTCACTCAAAGTAATTTACTGTTTTTAATTTTCTTAGTTTCCGGATTATATATATATGACGATGAAACAGTTAATTATAGATGATGATAACTCGACGCGGAAGCAATTAGATTCATTAAAGTAAAATTTGGTTCACATCGTTCAACAGAGGGCAGCACCCAATTTTAACAAAACGTTTAATTGTGTCATCTGTCTTTAAATACAACTACTTTCTGAGCTATCTTCGTAAATTTAGAAATGATGTGCAGATCTATAACCAGATGCAAAGGTGACCGTTACGTATGGTGACGTAACATGCGATAAATTCTTGCACAGTCAATTCAAAGTCAGCTTTTGCAATCAACCTAATTTTCAATTAAAAAAAATTAAAGTGACCGTCACAAAAAATAACCAGGAATTTACTATTTAATCCCCTTGCCCTTTTCTCAAAATCCCGAGCAACTTTTCTTCTTAATATTTATATTGTACTTTTCATTCACCCAAATAACAATTCAAGTGTTTGTTAACTTTTAGTATTAAATTAACATCGTTTCCAGTTAATGTTGATGAAACCAAAACTGTCATTTGCTGAATATTTCTGCACTCACTTAATGTCTAACACTATTTTATTTTCCAGAGTTGAATGTAATCATTATTATAAATGTAGTGCAATAATTATCTAATGACCAAATAATTCACTTTAACAACAGATCTTCGTACGAATTTCATGTTCTAACCTTACGATGCGATAGTTTTGAATAATGTTGGTGATATATGCACTTCATTTTCCATCAAGTACACCAAAGAATCTTAATTGATTTTCTCTCGAGATAATTGTGTTTGTGTCCAAAATGTTAATACATTTTCAGCTAACAATTATAATTCTTTATTTCAAGCTTTTTCTATTCCTTAAAATATATATCTGTTTTGAATGAAGTAAAATAAACATGCTTTAGTTTTATGTAGAGTGAAAATTCTTATCAGAGAAATTTTGTTAGTGTTTCTTACAAAGAATATTTGAAATGATACTAAAATCATTTGTTTTAACTTTTTCTTATAGAAATTATTCCTTTCGCATTTATAAACCACTATACAATAAAAATGTAAAAGTAACATCTTTGTTGAACTATTGTATGAATTATATATTTTATACTTTTAATTAAAGTATTCTGAACACATTAGTTATTATACATTAGTTTACTTTAATTTAGGTTTAAATATTTCATAAAACAAATAATGAATAAAAAAATGTAAAAAAAATTATCTTAAGAACGTTTCCATAATATATGTATATATATATATATATATATGTGTGTGTGTG
>BMAW01041287.1:751832-762246 GCA_019974015.1 Nephila pilipes | reverse complement strand
ATATATATATATATATATATATATATATATATATATATATATATGTTAAATCAATCACCAACTGCATATTTTCAAAATAAAATTATTTCATTTGAAATTTGGTATCTTTACCTTTGGGAAAACTTTTTGTTTCAAATCATAATTTAATCAATTTAAAGGAAGACGAACCATTTTTGTAAGTGTATGCGTTCAACTATTCTTAAAAAGGATGTGTTTTAATAATTTTCATTTACTGTAACAAATTCAAAACTTCTGTTCTAAAGTTTTCATCAGTTAAGCATTTTTTTTTTCGAGTAAGTGAATTTTAAAAGACATTCCGAAATTAAACATAATATTTATTTGCATTTCAATTTTCATTGTAATAACAGATTATTAATATCAGCATATTTATTTAATATGGTAAAAATGAGTTTCACATCAAACACAAAATATATATATATATATATATTATTTTGATCTTAAATACATATTGAAAACTTATTTCTATTAATCAAATTAAGTACTATCTTATAACAATTTTGGTAATTATTAAAAATTTATGAAATATAATAGTAGCTAAATTTATCTTATTTGCATACTACAGTTTAACCAGTATTACCAAATTAAATACTAAATCATCCAAGTTTTATTGAAACACCCAAAGCCAAGCAATTAGAAAAATATTTCTAAAGATTTTTTTTTCAAATAAGGATTAATATTATTCTTATCACTCATAACAGAAGGCGAAATCCTTAACAAATTATAGAAAAATGAAAAACAATTCAAGAAAAGTTGGAAAAATTGGCTTTTTTGTCAATTCTGACTAGTAACAAGTCATTCCAAGATATTAGAAATATTAATAATGTGCATATTAAAAAATATTAAGAAAGCTATTACCACCTTGTGACGTTGGGCTATTCGCGGTTTCTCTTCACTAACCTTGTGGACATTTAATTAAGATTGATTGCTTTTGCAAAAAAACCTTTACATAACCGAAAATGAAACGCGAATATGTAGATAGAAAGCAGGTAGAAATGAAGTGAAGCAGGAGAGTTACTAAATATATAAACTCCGACTGAGAGTCGCGATAGAGAGGTTGAAGCAAGTGTTGAAGGAGGAGGAAAAAAAGGTTGAAGTAGGAGGTTGGATTAAAAGTGGAGTGATTCAAGAGATTTAGTTATTTCAGTGTTTAATAATTGGTCCAGAGTTTGAGTTGCAGTCGAGGATGGCTTAGTGGTAAGAGTCTGTTAGATTATATTATGTAGGTTGAGTTAAGGTAGTAAAACCTTTGACCGAAAGAGCATTTATAATTGTTGTTATATTAACTAGAAGTTAATAAATTGCGTAATTATTGATCTAGTGTCCCTTTGATTGACTTATTGAGTCTTAGTGTTTAATCATTGAATTTAACTATGGCACAAGAGGCAGCCCTGAATGGGCGGCGGTTACAACCTTTTACTTCTGATGACTTTGGTAATATGCGGGAAGGCAGAAATAGTAATTGCTCATTCTTACTTATATGATTTAAAATTGTCTTCATGAAAAAAGTTGTATTTCCCTTTTTTCTCATTTTTCTAAGATGCATTCCTTGATCCCACATTTGATATGTTGCGTTTCATGTAGTTTTCAATTTATCGCAATTTTATACATATATTTTTTTAATTACAAAACATAAAATTTATACGGTCTATAAAAATATTTTAATTAATAAATCATTTTTTTTTTATCTTTCGAGCTCTACGATATCCAGGTGAATGCCTTCTTCGTGATTTTTTTATTAACTTCACTGAAAATTCATGGAAATTCAGGTTTTGAAAAATAAATATATATTATAACTCAATATTGTTTTTTAATTTAAAGTTCTAGAGCTATGCAATATAGTTAAAAGCATGCATTATTAAAATAAAAAAAAATAATACTTTTTTGATTTCGGAATTTTTAAAATTTTTCTTTAAGATACTTTAACTAATTGTTTGAAACAGAAAATAAACTTCTTAAAACATAAATACGACTTATGATGATTATTCACATATATGCTACTTTTTTTTGTTTTTCAGTCTCACTATTTTATTTTATTATTTTTCACATTACATTTGTTTTAAAAAAGTATTTTTAATCTGTGAAATACCTAAATTTAGCATAAATAAAAAGTTCTCAAAACTACTTATTATACTCTTTTTTTTTTAATTTTTTTTTTTATTTTGATCGGTATGTTTAAAATAAAACAAACTTATTTAAAATAAAGTTAATGGAGTACTTTGGGAAACTGTGGACTCCTAGAATTGCTCGCTTTTTTTATAAAATAAATTTTTCTTGATGGTGTTTAGAGACAAATTATTCTAATATATAATCAATTATAGAAAAAAAAATGAGAAATAGAGATAAAGAAGTTGTATACAGATTAATAGTTCTCTTACAATGACAACATAAAAAATAAAATCTCTTTTCTATATTTCAATTTTCTATTAATGATTTTCACTACTTGAAATAAATATACCCGATCTCTTGAAGATTTAAACTAATTTTATTTCTCTAAAGTATTACAAAGGACACATTTATTAAACACGTTGAAAGACAGTTTTTTTTCCTTCCAGATTAAGTGGATAATGAAATAATTATTTTCTCATTAAGGTAATCAAATTTTCACATCATCTTTCCCAAACTTTTCTTTCTTGCCAAAGAAGCAAATGAAGAATTCACAAAGTTAATTATCTTTTTTAATGAGAAAGAAAATTTCATCGAAACGCAGGTGGCTTTAAACTGTTCACTTAAATCTTCTTACGTAGATAATGATGTTTTAAAGCATTAATAAAAATAATAACACTCCGTAAAAGGTCTGTTATTTTAATTTCTCTTACAACAGCTGTTGTTACGTTCATTATCAAAGATCCGCTTCAGCGAATTTTCGGTAAAGAATAAATAAAAATAATGAAAAAGTATAGAATCGCAAGGTTATTATTTGATAAAAGCTACTTATCAATTTCTCAGGTAATATTTTTCTTTGTATGAATTGTCTGTGAAAGAGAAAAAATGATTAATAGAATAATGTGATATGAAATCAGGCACATGATTTTATTTATACTTGAAGACTTAAAAGAGCTTTAATTAAAAAAAATATAATTATAAACTATTTATTTCTGAAGTTTTTTTTTTTTTTTTTTTTTTTAAATTTTAATTGATTTTTCATAATGCTTATGATGAGTAAGAATGAAAATCAAATTTATTTTTATATTACAATCATACATAAAATTAATAGTATATGCGTTGCTTAAAAATTTGAATCTAATGAATAAATCCTGTTCTGCAAAAGATCTTAAATTAATTTGCTCCTAAATTTAAAGTGTTTATGTCCTCAAAAATAACTTAAGAATAATACAGGGTGTTTATTAAATTTCGGACACATTTTGATGTTTAATAACTCATAAAATAAGTAAGATATAAGCACACTTATGGCATTGTTTGGTGAGATGACTCATATATTTTCATTTCCCGGTTTAGATAATTTTACTTTTCATAATATCGTCTGCGAGTGCTATTTATTGCAAATTCTTTCATTTTCCCACATGAATATCTTTTCTTTTGTAAATATTATCTGCTTATTAATTGCATTTTTCTCTCTTTTGCTTTTGGCAACGATTGCAAAGCATTGTTTTGATTACTTTTGATGCCTTTATTCGACTTTTGTATTGTAGATAAGAAACTTTCCGAAAGTCCCTTCACAAGTAAAGTAGATGTTTACATTATCAGAGAGGCATTCTTACTCAATCCTACATTATCTGGTAGATTTGTGACAACAAAACTGAATATGACAATTTCAACTGTGTACAAGGCTGTTAAAAAGATTAAGGTTGCGGGCTTAACAAGTCAATTGAAAAGTCCCCTTCCTGACACATAGATGGCGCTACTGAATTGAATCTATATGATTTTTTAGTTAGCCCTAACCCTCAAAAGATGCGTGTATAAATTTGACAGCTGTCGAATCATTAGTTTGTGAATTATACCATTTTGAGTGAAGTAACTTTTGTTATTGTGAAAAAAATGGATAAAAAGGAATTTCGTGTGTTGATAAAATATTGCTTTCTGAAGGGAAAAAATACAGTTGAAACAAAACCTTGGCTTGATGCCGAGTTTCCGGACACTGCTCCAGGAAAATCAACCATCAAGGATTGGTATGCTAAGCTTAGACGTGGTGAAATGAGCACCGAAGACGGTGAACGCAGTGGACGCCCAAAAGAGGTCGTTACCGACGAAAACATTAAGAAAATACACAAAATGATTTTGAATGACCGTCAATTGAAATTGAATGAAATAGCAGACACTCTAAAGATATCAACTGAACGTGTACATCATACCATTCATGAATATTTGGGTATGAGAAAGCTCTGTGCAAAGTGGGTGCCGCGCCAGCTCATTTTTGACCAAAAACAACGACGAGTTGATGATTCGGAGCAGTGTTTGAAGATGATCAAGCGTAATAAACCCGAGTTTTTGCGTCGATATGTGACAATGGATGATACATGGCTCCATCATTTCACTCCGAATTCCAATCGACAGTCATCCGAGTGGATTGCACTCGATGAACCCGCTCCAAAGCGTGGGAAAACGCAACAGTCGGCTGGCAAGGTTATGGCGTCTGTATTTTGGGATGCGCATGGAATAATTTTCATTGACTACCTTGAAAAAGGAAGGACCATCAATAGCGACTATTACACAGCGTTAATGGACCGTTTGATGGACGAAATCGCCCGAAAACCGGCCGCATTTGAAGAAAAAGAAAGTGCTGCTTCACCAAGACAATGCACCGTGTCACAAGTCAGTGAAAACGATTGCAAAACTCCTTGAATTGGGCTTCGATTTGCTTCTTCATCCACCGTATTCTCCAGATCTGGCCCCCAGCGTCTATTTCCTGTTCTCAGATCTCAAAAGAATGCTCGCTGAGAAGAAATTTTCGTCGAATGAAGAGTCGATCGCCAAAACTGAGGCCTATTTTGAAGCATAAAAAAAAACTAATTTTGCCAAAAAATGTGTTTTACTATGGTAGGTCGGGGACTTTTCAATTGACCTGTTAGATAGTTCAAACTGTTAAAATCTTTGAACCGGACGATAGAACTAAGATGATAGCCTATGAAACATATATACTAAAAAGGATTGAAGATGATGAATTTTTGAATCGCATAATGTTCTTTGACGAAGCTTGCTTCCATCTTTCTGGCATAGTAAATCACCACAATGTGTGCACATAGAGATCCGAAAACCTCCATGAATATCTTGAGTTATATAGAAACCCTCAAATTCTTACATTCAAACTCTTCATACAGCCATGTCATCGAGCCTTTCTTTTTCACTGAAAATGCACTCACATCTGTTATTTAGTTAGTTACGTAGGAAAATTTCGTATTTCCAGAACTCGAAGAGTTCAGCCACATGTCTTTTTTGTGATAATACGCTGCACTGCCTCTTTCGGGGTACCATCGTTCATAACTCTTAGAATGATTATTTTACAGGAAGATGGATTAGGCAAGGTGGTCCAATTCCTTGACCACCCTATCACGTGATATAACGCCTCTGGAACTTTTCTTTGGGGATTTGTAATGGACAGGAAACAATTCAAGATAAAAACCAAAGTTTTGAAGAACAACCTTTTTATAAAATGGCAAAGTTTATTAAAAAAATTATTTAAATATTAGTGAAAACTTTGTAAAAGAACTCATATCTCTCTTGTCTTTAAGATCACTCTCTCTGCGAAATTCAATATATCTCCCATAGATGGCGCCAGGTTACTACACAAATTACGTTTCTAAAAAAAGTATTGAAATATTAGTTAAAACTTGTCACAAATGTCTAAATATTGCATTGTTAGGCGAGTAAGAAAGATTCGCAAAGTTCCAGAGCTCTAGCTTAATGGGTTGGTTAAATTAACGATCGAAAATTTGATGACACACACACACACCAAGTGAAATTCAGAAAAACGTTTTAATAATAAAAAAGTGCCGAGTATTAATGACCTAAAAGCCAGGAATACAACCGCAATAGCTGCTGTGGATGCCGACATGCTTGCTGGTACCTGACGTGAAATTGACTATCGTCTGCAAATTCTCCCTGCGACGAAGGGGCACACGTTGAAATCAATTGACAAGGTTCATGGAACTTTTTGAGATTTAATAACTGTTTAAGATATTAATTTTAATCCATCTTCCTTATCTTATGAGTTATTAAAAGTCAAAATGTGTACGAGATTCAATAAACATCCTGTATCTTAAAGTTATTTTTATTATCATAACAATCCTTCGACTTCGATTACATTGTCATATAGCACGGACAATCAAAGTATCGTAAAATTAATTTATTCCTTTGATTAGTATGGTACTGTAATTTTCTTAAAACTCTTTAATTGAATTTAATGATTCATATACTGGGCTTCCAATCGTAGATGAGAATTGGGTAAAATAAGTAACAAAATATTCAGTGAGAAGATTTGTCATCTTGTGCATTCGTTAAATTTATTAAATCCATTAGAATTAAGTTCATTTGTTGGATAACTAAAATGGATATACTTGAGATACGATAAATGGTGCCCTGACGCAGATATTAGATTTGATGGATCATACTTATTGTGAGTGAAAATCTTTGCAAAATTCTTATTTCTACACTTTGTCGGAAGGTATGCAGAATTGCTAAACAGTGAGAGAAAAAAAAATTCTTTCCTTAAGGAAAAACCAAGATCATTCCTGAACATTAAGTACAAAACGTAATCTTCTGTTTACTTTTGAACAGTAAATTAATAGCGTTTACAATGCGCTATCCCAAACTAAAACTTATGATCATAGTGACCACGTGACAACAGCCTCATAAAAACTCTAATAGATAATTCAGGACTACAAGAGGACCACAAAATTCCATCTTGAAAGTGATTCGAAAAGCCTTTAATGAAGGTATGATTATCATAGTGATTTCTGAGTAAGTTTAGGAAAGGTTTTACTGAATATGAGGGAACTCCTTCCTCTGAAACCATCTGTCTGGCATCCAGTGTTTTTTGCATGCATCGGATGGATATAAATCTCACCGTCGAAATTAAGGTAGCGTTCAGAATTCATAGTTTGGTCGAAAAATATTGACTCATTAGGCTATCAGTATACAAATCACTCAGGATGGTGAGATTTATGAATGAAGGCAAAGATTCTTCGAAGATATGAATGTCTTGCTTCTCCCATACTAAATTCTAGTAATTTTGACTCTTGACAGCTATTCAACCACAAATTTGCTTCATAAAGAAAATAATGTGGATCTTTTGAAAACAGAATCAAACATTTCATGAATTATGTTTTTTTTTTTTTTTCAAAAGTATCAGGCTTGGGAGGTTGTACTAACCCAATTTTCTAAGGGAAACTCTCAAGATATTTGAGGAATATTCTTGTGGATGGACTAACATCAATTTGTCAATCCGTGTGTTGAAATGACGTGGTTAACTCTTCCTTTTTTATAGTTTTAGGGTGTTCTTCCTATAATTCATTTAAGCTTGATGTCATCTTTGTCGTCAGTCACCTCAGCAATTCGTTAAAGCTTAGTAATTTATTATCTTTATGTGCCTGAAGTTTATTGTTTTGGTTTGTAGACCACTTTCTTGATGTTTCGGCAGATCTCAGATAACGTAGGTAATGCATTTTGACTAAAAGAAACACTATATGCTACTGAATATCGTACCTTTCGGTGAAAACATATTTTCTTCGAAATTAACCAGAATTCATTAGAAAGTTTCCTTCTGATCCCTGTCATGAGCTCCCAATTTAACTTCACAAGCTCCTCCTGTGAGGAAGCCTCTCTCTCTCTCTCTGTATATATATATATATCTATATATATATATATATATATATATATATATATATATATATATATATGTGTGTGTGTTTAAGATAAAGCAAATAATTTATCAATAAAAAACACAAAATGAAGAGAACAATTAAAAACCAAAATCAAAATCAACAACAAAAAAAACATTTATAGAAAAATTGAATCAAATTTGAAAATTGAAATTGAATCAAATTTAAAACTAAGAGATGAATAAAATTTGAATCATTTTTTGATATTTTGAAATTAATTTTAACATTAAAAAATATTATTTTCTTTGACACTAGAATTATACATATATCACTAAAAATATAAAATAATAAGTTCGTAATAATTTTCACTATCATTAAGACTCTTATCATTAAATTATTATTGTATGAATTACTTTTAAATTTAGATTTCACAATTTTTGAAGTGCACATTTAAGGAAATATTTTTATGTTAAAAAACGGATTATTAATAAATGGTAATATATTTAAACGAAAAACTAAACGGAAAATGAATTGTAAAGTTGTTAATATAAATTATTTTTAAATAATCCGTTTTAATAGTTCGTGTAGTGAATGAAACTTATTCACATCACAACGTACAAAACATGTAATTTATCTGAAATTGATTTTTACTTAGACTCATTTGATTTTTTTTAAGGAAATGTTACTAAATTTAGTCAAGTAATAAAGTTTTGTTTAATTTTTTTTGATAAAGGAGCGAGATTCCGTATCTTTATGCGAAATGAAAGCATTACACAGTTTTCAGCATTTTCCTTCTGAAGACAAGATTTTTAGTTTGCTGTTAAGAAATTACGCTTTGACAAAAAAAAAAGCGAAATACTGAATTCTCCCTCAAAATATTGCTATTCAAGTGATTCAAAGTTTTCATTAAAAGTGCAATTAGATATCAAAGTAATGCTGCTTCAAAATTCAAAGGAAGTTCCTTTGCTGAATAAGTGGTTTACTTTGTAGCTGTCAGTTTAACTTTAATGCTAGAAGGTCTTCTTTCACGGTACTTTAGTCAGTACCTCAAAGCGCCAACAAAGACGACTAGTTTTCTAACAAAATCGCAGCATTTAAAAAGATTTTCCTCAATTCTTTAATACTAGATTATTTGGATAGGAATCTTCAATTGAATGATAAATAAATTTAAATGTATCATCATTTGAAGTTAATATATGTGTTGGAGATCGGGTTTTCCTTTTAATGAGTAGAATTTGCGGAAATTAAACCGAAAATAAAATTGAATTTTGACTTCATTTCGATAAAATATTTTTTGTCAGGCTAACAGAAAATATATAAAGGAAAGAAAAAGTAAAATCTTATATAACGGTAATTTTTTTTTTTTACTGTTTCGAGTCAAATTTAATCAAAGGATCATTTGATAATGAAAACAGCTACATCAACTTTAATTCTCAAAGATTTCTCTAATAACATTACGCCTTTTGTAAAGAAATCTCAAGTCAAATAGGATTCAAATAAAATAAAAAGCTTAAACATGTTACACAACATGCTTTAGTTAATTTTCTTTGAATTTTCTTTGAGGAAATAATGAAGTGAAAATAAAATTGATTTTAAATTTATCTTTCTTCATAAGTCATCCTCTAAGTTTGGTCAGTAATGTAGCATTTTGCTTTATGTTAATTTTAATTCCAGAAGCATCATAGAAATAAATTAAATCTATCCAATTGAATTTAAAATTACTTGTTTTGTTTAAGTGATACTACTGATATTTTAATAAGCTTTTTAACACTGTGTTACGGTGCATTTATTTAATATAAAACACGATATACTGAAATATTTTTTTTCGCCTATTTTCTTGCCGGGCTATACAACAGCAGATAATAAGCAAGTGAAAATTAATTTCTTTTCATTTGACAATTTAATATATAGTTTGTGTCACAAAACATAATGTTAAACTTACAAAAGCTAGCGGATTACGTATAAATGGAAATTCGCTGGAACATTTATTAGTATACAAATATATATATAGAAATATAATATGTTATATATAGAAATATGTGATAATATAGTGAAATGTATGATAATATAGTGAAATATATGATAATATAATGAAATGTATGGTAATATAGTGAAATATATGATAATATAGTGAAATGTATGATAATATAGTAAAACATACATATGTAGAAATATATGATAATATATAAAACATATATAATATATGTACAAATATATGATAATATAGTAAAACATATATAATATGTGTAGAAATATATGATAATACACTAAAAATTTATGTTATGTGTAGAAATATATGATAATACACTAAAAATATATAAATATATGTAGAAATATAGCACTTCGATCAATAACTCCAAAGACTAACCCAGAGATGGCGCTCGTAGTAAACCAGTAACCAGGTCTTTCTAGAGTACTAACCTTTGCTTGAAACGTGTCAAAATTTTAAGTCGATCGGACCAGGAAAAAGGTTTTTTGAAGTGAAGTGAAAAAGGTTTTTTCCAAGTGGGTGCCGCGATTGCTTTCGATGGAACAAAAACAGCAACGAGTCGATGATTCAGAAAGCTGTTTATCACTATTTACTCGCAACAAAAAAGATTTCTTGCATCGTTACGTGA
>BMAW01041287.1:732996-751732 GCA_019974015.1 Nephila pilipes | reverse complement strand
AAAAAAAAAAAAAAGATTTGGAAAAGCGTTGGAACGATTGTATCACCCTAAAAGGTGATTAACAAAAGGTGTTATGTTGATGAATAAAAAAAAAATTTGCAAAAAAAATGTTGTTTTCAATTTTAGACTCGGGAGTTATTGATCGATGTGTTATGATAATACACTAAAAATATATACTATATGTAGAAATATTTGATAATACACTAAAAATGTATAATAATATAGTGAAATATGTGATAATATAGTAAAACATATGTAATATCAACTTGGGATTTATCTAAAGGAACAATTGCTTCAATCAACTAAGACTCCTATTTATTTGGGGTTCATTTTTGATACTGAAATTAACTGCAATAAACACATTCATAGACTATGAGAAAAAGGTACAGAGATTCTTCAACTCCTTAAATATATATCCGCCAAGGATTGGAGAGCGGATGCCAAGAATCTCAAAATTACTGATACTGTTCTCATCAAACCAATTCTCGAATATGGCTACCAGATCTACTAGTTTACTGCAGCTTCTAACCAGAAGAAATTAGAGAGAGTACAGCTTAGTGCTGCCGAAATTATTACTGGTATCAGGCACTGATGCCTCAGAGATATTGTTCTCTATGAGGCTGATCTTAGAGCCTTGTACTTGAGAAAAGGGCAAACTATGCGAAACACATTGCAACACTTAAAAGTTTTGGACCCTATTACAGAACTTCAATCTTCTTATCGGATTAGAGGAACAACCAAAAGCTGAAAAAGGATAGCCATCTTGGTTTAATGGGGAAACGGGCTTTGGGGGATAGTGAAGTATAGCCAAGTATTCCTTTTAATTTATTAACTCCTACTGCTTTCTTTAGTAAGATAACTTTTAATGAAGATTCAAATATGAATTTCACCAAGTAAGCCGATCATCCGGTACTGATGTGTCAGCTTTCCCTTGAGGTCATAAATATTATTCCCACCGGACTTTCGTTCTCTACTTTGATGGAAGCTGATCTGACTCGAGAAGAACGAGCAGTGGTGTTCTTATGGAAACAAGTTCAGGAGAAAATAGATATTGTTTTGAAAACCCCGATCATAGTTCAGTTTTTCGCCCTGAACTTATTGTTATTAGAGGGGCAATAAATCTTACTTTGGAGGGTAACGTGGATTATCTTTGGATCCTGACAGATAGCAAAAGCTTCATAGAGTATTTGAAGCATTGGCCTAATATCCTAAATAAGTTGGGGCAGGATACCATTCTAGATTTAGCTGCTTTTACCCAGAGTGGTACTGTATGTTTTCAGTGGATTCCCTCGCATATTAGGGTTTAAGGAATCGAATTTGCTGACCTGCTTGCTTGGGAAAGTACCGAACTCGCTACCGCCCCTTCCACTGAGGGGCGAAATTCTGATGTCTACTCCCAGTTTTTGGCTAATATAAACACCACTTGGAGGACCCCGCATGAAAAGTCTGTTATGCCGCTTAGTCCCTTGGAGCGTCCTTATAGTTTTCTTGTCCAAGAATTGCTCAGAGCCCTCTGCAAGACTTAGGACTGGTCAGATTAAGAGTCTAATTTTAAACGGAAACGAGAAGACTTATGCTGTTTGCCGTTGCTCTCCACCATTGATTCTCCCTTTCATAATACAGATTGTATTCGTACCTGTGTGGGGCAGTTTTTGAATGAGGGGATTGTAGTTTTTGATTTAACTAGGCAACATGGTCTCCTGGATTTGGTTTGGTTTCTCTAAGCCAAGGGGGATAAGCAACAACATTTAAAAATGTGTAATATATACAGAAATACATCACAATATGTAGAAAAATACGTGTAATATAATTTTTTTTAATTTTTTTTTGCTTTTCTGTCATATGGCTTTCTTCTTTTTCTGCTACTTTAATATATTGTTTTGATTTTCTGCTTAATTGGTACTAAATGTTGGGTTGTTTGATTATTTAAGAATTTGTTTTTCCTAATTTGCATAAATATCGATTATTTTTATCTAATTTGCATAAATAGCATTTTTTACCTAATTTGCATAAATATAAATTTTTTTATTGGCTTCCTTAAATATTTAGATGTTTCTATCAATAATATTAATTTAGTGTTGAAAATTCTTATAAAGTTATATGTTATGATTGGTATTATATGTCTTTCGTTTATATATAAATATATAACAATATATATAGAGAAATATATGATTATATATATATAAAATATAGGATTCCATAAATAAAAAAGAACTATTTAAATAATTAAAATAAGAAAAGTAAATGATTTTAAAAAATAAATTATACAATAAATATTATATATATGAAGTATTAAAAACAAAATAAAGTTAATAATTAAAATAATAAAAACTAATTCAAATAATTCGAAACTAAAATAACAAAGGAAAGTTCAAAGTAAAAGCTTATTAAATGAAATAGTAATGATCCAAAATTAAAATTATTCTCACATTAAACGCTACCTTTGAAAGAAAATGATTAATTATTATAATAAAAAGCAGAAATAGTTAAGAGAATGATATGTCTTTATGTTGTGCTGTGCTGCATAGTATGCAAACTGCACGTTTTATAGAAATTTCCTTTTTTTTTTCAAAATTTAAAACTTTTTCAGCCTTTTTGAAAATTTATACTCCAGTATTCTTAATCAATATCATCATTATATTTTAACACATACATTATATAAAGAAATTGTAAACAATTGATTATACTCCAGCTGTTCAATTTGTGTAAGTCAGAGTTTAATTCAAATGGCAATGAATAATTCTTATTAATTCTACATTTAATATTTTTAAAGAAGTTAAAACTTTGCTCATTTTAAGTATATGTTTCAAATTCGTAATCTTAAAACATTTGAAAGCAAGTTCATTGTTTATATTTACATGGGATTAAAAAGGTTGCAAAGTATATTATGCATTACAAAACTATGAACTTTGGTCTCAAGATAATCTATACAGATTATAAGCGAAATACCACTGACTGACTCATCACGAGACCTCAAAGACTATACAACCGATTAAATTGAAATTTAGCATAGTTACTCATTTTGCGATGTAGACGCTCACTAAGAACGGATTTTACGGAAGTCTTATCCAAAATGTAATTTTCATCCGTTAATCAACTCTTATCCATCGGTAATGTAATTTTTGGCCACTTTATTGCCAATAAATGATATGACGACGTCAAGCGGAATATATTTTTTTATATTTATACTGTGTATTGTCACCATTTAAGTTTAGTTAATTGAAGATTTGTGCGAGCGAAGTGGAAAAGTACCAAATAATTTAATATTGAAGCGCTGATGGAGAATTGGCAAAATTTTGGCGAAGAGGCTCTTTATGCGAAATTTCGTGCATGTCGAAAATAGAAAACGTACATTTAGCGATATAAATAAACGAGTTTGAAATCCCACGGTTAATGAAAGAGTAGTTTAGCTCCAAAACATAGCGGGATTTTGAAAAATTATAAAATGGTAACTTCTTACAGAATAGCGCACACTCAAGACAATCTTCGTTTGCTGAAGAACCTAGTTACATGCATAAACGAACTCAAGACGCTGTGATATACGTAAGACATTTTGAACGTTCGACATGCACGACTTTTTTTTTAGGATTGCAGTCACTTGCAATCCTAAATGGTCAGAAATCAAAGATGTCTTATGATAAACAAGAGGTCATTGCGAGGGTATTTCATTTGAAAGTTAAGCACATGATCGATCTTCTCACATGAGGTTGTATCTTTGGCAAATATTAGGTGTAACATGTATACTGTGGAAGGAATTTTATCCATATTATATATATATGTGGTAACTTTTTACTGAAACATTTTATTTTTCTCATATATTTGAAAGTCGTGGATAACCATTATTACAGACAATCCATTTCTTAAAATTTTAAATTTAGATTATCATTTTCCTTCAAAAATTGAAATTTTCTTGATATTTCACGTATAGGTTCTAAAATATAATATAATCGTCTGCCCAATGAAGCGGGTTGGTATCAACTAGTATTTTATATATATACACTAAAAAACTATAAACCATTTTATTATAAGAAGGAATTTATGTCTCAAACAATAAAATTATTGCTTAAAAATACAAATAATTGAAGATACTTCCATATAAGAAAGTATTACAACAATTAGAGAATTACAGAATTAACAAAACACAACATATTTAGGATAATATTAATTCAGGTTTCCAGTTTCATTATAAAGCTCAATTATTAGTCTTTTTCTCTAAAGCGGACTAAATTGAAAACTTCTGTTATGAAAATGTTAGTATTGTTAATGTGAGGGTGACAAGTACTTTCTACCACTTGAACATATTAATTATTTCCATTGATTGGCTACTCGAAATGAAGATTAACTCTAAAACAAAGGCTTCAGGGAAAATATTAAATTCTTATTTGAGTCTTAGAACAAAACTTGAATTAATTCTTTAAGCCGAGGTAATTCGATTGTAAGAGGATTGTTCATAAAATTAAAAGTTTACTCATTAAGCAAACAAGAGATTCTTTGGAAAATCGAGGGAGAAGGAATTCAGATCGGACTTCGATCGAATGAAATTCAACAACTTTTTTAGAATAAAATTATGGAAAAAAGATTAAATTTAAATATGTTTTTAATTAAATTCAAAACTTATTATTTTATTTGTTCAAACTGAATTCATTTAAAATGTATTAAGTATCAAGTTGAATTAGGGATTAAGAATCCTGAATTATGAATTTTATTACTAAGCGAATTGTTTTATATGAGCGAAACAATTCAATTCATGGAAACAAATTCATTATCTCTTGAATATTTTAATACTTAAACTTTTAAAAAAAAATTTTTAGTGTAGATGTTGAAAATTAAATTAATTACGCAAAGACGAATTAAAAAGTAATGCAAATAAGATATGAGGGTGTATCAGAAAGTATTTGTATTTGTAGACAGTTGGCACGCTTAAGGTAAATGGTTGATACCATTGGGTGCTGCCATCTATTAAATGGAGCAGGAAGAAATATGACATTGATCCATAAGTTAGTTTTGCATTTTTTGTATTATAACACATGGATCAATAAGTCCCGAGACTGTGTGGTCGTTTTTTTGCGATTTCCTCCTTCAAACGCAACAGCAAGTCAATATAATAATCACTGTTGATCGATTTACCTTTTTCGAGGTAGTCAATGAAAATTACGCCATGCGTATCCCAAAAAACTGACGCCATGACTTTGCCAGCTGACTGCTGCGTTTTCGGACGGCTTTCGCCAGCTGTGCGCCACTCAGATGACTGCCGCTTCAACTCTGGAGTATTGTGATGTATCCATGTTTCGTCCATGGTCACGTAACGACGCAAGAAATCTTTTTTGTTGCGAATAAATAGCGATAAACAGCTTTCTGAATCATCGACTCGTTGCTGTTTTTGTTCCATCGAAAGCAATCGCGGCACCCACTTGGAAAAAACCTTTTTCATGCTCAATTTTTCATGAAGGATAGTAAATACACTTCCATACGATATCTGTGTCATCTCAGCAATCTCACGGAGCTTCTCGATCTTTCATTATAATTTGTGTCACTTCACTCACATTTTCCGGTGTAACGGCTTCCACAGGTCTACCCGAGCGTTCCGCGTCATTTGTGTCGCTACGACCACGTTTAAACTCGGCAAACCACCGACAAATCGTTGCTTTTGATAGACAAGAGTCCGGGTAACATTTTTGAATCCATTGTTTCGCTTGCACGGTGTTTTTACCCATTAAAAAACAATGTTTTATCAGAACACGAAACTCGGTTTTTTCCATTTTTTAAACAAACTACAAAACGACTTTACTCCAACCACGATAACTCAGCTGTTTCTGGTCCTATCGACTTAAATTTTGACACGTTTCAAGCAAAGGTTAGTACTCTAGAAAGACCTGGTTACTGGTTTACTACGAGCGCCATCTCTGGGTTAGTCTTGGAACATATTGATCCATGTGTTAGTTGCATTTGCTGCCCAATCCAAATTTGTTTGCTGCCGTGTCAAGTTATCAGGGTATTTCGCGTCGAGTTATCACTATTTATGATAAATGGATTTATCGTTATACACCTGAAACCAAGCAAACAATCAAAACATTTTACTGCTTCCGGTAAAATGCTCCAAAGACGGTGAGGATGATCTCATTGACCAGAAATGTTATGATATAGAATTTCTGAGTTGCGAAAGGCATCATAATTAGGAGTACTAGTGACTGAAACTTGGATAACTGTCAGTGAGTGAGGATGATTAATGAAAATAAACCATTTTCGATTATTCAAGCATCATCTCTTCTATTTTCAGAAGAGTTACTGAACGACACACGTAACATATTATGATTCGTACTAAGATATTCATTCACAAAAAAACATTAAATTTTGAGACAGACAACAACTTGTTCAGTGAAATTATTTACTTCCCCTAAGCTGCATTTCCAAATATTTTATGAAAAATTTGCCTTTTTAATACAGAGTGTGCATTTCTAATCGATTGAAACATAATTTTTTCGTCTATAGTCTTAACAATTAAAATTTGCACCTGCTATTCAGATGTATTTCTGCCAATATGAAAAAAAGTAATATTTCAATAGTTATAAATAATTAACAGTTAGACATAATTAAAACTGGATCAATAATGAAATAAAGGAGAATACTAAATTATAAGAGAATGGAATAATGTGATTCAGAAAAAAATGATGTATTCTGTCTAACGTGTTTTTATTACGATAATAAATTTTGATAATTAACGAGAATTAGCGTAGATTTTGATATATTATTTACTAACGTCTCTCTTACAATCAACACAGAAGCTATCGGGAACGGAAAACTTTATTTTGAACCTCTATCAAGTGCCGAATATGATACGTTAGCTGGCAACTCCTTCTGCAAACTTCCACACCATGCAATAGGAAGACATGGAATATATACAAGATCAGATACAAATCTCGTCAGGTCTATAGTAGAAACAAATCTGGAATCCACGAATCAACTCAAACAATGCTGGCCCGGTGTCCACGGCCATAGCCACTAATCTACCATGGCCACGTGGTTAATATACATATATATATATGTACATTAACCACGTATAACAGAACAATTGAAAATTACACAGCCTACCATAGTCAAACACATTTTTTTGGAAAAATTATTTTTTTTATCAAACATAATTCCCTTCAAGAGTGATACACTGATTACAACGACACTCCAACTTTTCGATACCATTTTTGTAGAACGATTTGTCATTTGCTTCAAAATAGGCCTCAGTTTCGGCGATCACCTATTCATTCGACGAAAATTTCTTCCCAGCGAGCATTCTTTTGAGATCTGAGAACAGGAAATAGTCGCTGGGAACCAGAATACGGTGGATGAGGAAGCAATTCGAAGCCCACTTCATGGAATTTTGCCATCGTTTTCACTGATTTGTGACACGATGCAATGTCTTGGTGAAGCAGCACTTTTTTTTTCTTCAAATGCGGCCATTTTTTGGTGATTTCGTCTTTCAAACGCTCCAATAACACATTGTAATATTCGCTGTTGATGGTCCTTCCTTTTTCAAGGTAGTCAATGAAAATTATTCCATGCGAATCCCAAAATACAGACTTGCCAGAGCCGACTTTGCGTTTTCCCACGCTTTGGAGCGGGTTCATCGAGTGCAATCCACTCGGATGACTGTCGATTGGAATTCGGAGTGAAATGATGAAGCCATATTTCATCCATTGTCACATATCGACGCAAAAACTCGGGTTTATTACGCTTGATCATCTTCAAACACTGCTCCGAATCATCAACTCGTCGTTGTTTTTGGTCAAAAGTGAGCTCGCGCGGGACCCACTTTGCACATAGCTTTCTCATACCCAAATATTTGTGAATGATATGATGTACACGTTCACTTGATATCTTTAGAGTGTCTGCTATTTCATTCAATTTCAATTTACGGTCCTTCAAAATTATTTTGTGGATATGTTTAATGTTTTTGTCGGTAACAACCTCTTTTGGGCGGCATCCACTGCGTTCACCGGCATCGGTGCTCATTTCACCACGTCTAAACTTAGCATACCAATCCTTGATGGCTGATTTTCCTGGTTCAGTGTCCGGAAACTCGGCATCAAGCCAAGGTTTTGCTTCAACTGTATTTTTTCCCTTCAAAAAGCAATATTTTATCAACACGCGGAATTCCTTTTTATCCATTTTTTTCAATATAACAAAGGTTGCTTCACTCAAAATGCTATAATTCACAAACTAATGATCCGACAGCTGTCAAATTTATACACGTATCTTTTAAGGGTTAGGGCTAACTAAAAAACATAGGGATTTAATTCTAGTAGCGCCATCTATGTGTCAGACCGGAGACTTTTCAATTGACTTGTTATTTATTTATATATATATATATATATATATATATATATATATATAATTCTTTTTTAAATTTATAGCCTGATTAAGGATTAAAATAAGGAATTAATTAGTTTTTCTTCACTCCTGGGATATGCAAATTTTCTTCCTGTTAATACCGTTATTTTTGAAAAATCATTTTTATATGAAAGAACCATGATATTTATCGACCTAATAATATTTTTTTTTTAATACATTTCAAAAGTTTTCATTGATCTCATAGCGATAGAAAAACAAAAAAAACTTTTTATTTCACTATATTTTGAAACTTTTATGTAATTGCATTTTATTTTTAATCAAGCATTACGATTCCTAAAGTTCTCCTCAACTGAAGTTAAATATAAACGTATGTTTCAAAGTCAAAGTAATGATATTGACAAGTCAGCAATGGAGAATAATTACACTCAAACGATGTGCATAATTTTATCTTCAAATTTGATGTATATGTTTATTTATTCTCATGTGTTTATTTATTTCGATTGTAGTAACATATTGACATTTATTGAAAAGTTTCATAAATAGCTGTATTTATTAGCTTTCAACCGTAAAGGCAATGATGTGATAAATTCATTCAGTGATTCGTAATTGAAGTTGAAGGATAGTTAATGTTTGTATAATGATATCAATTAATGATATATTGTTGCCAAAATCCTTTCGTGTTAGAGTAAATTAATGGAAGGGAATTATCAATATCATTCATCTGATTATGTCTTCCATGTCAATAATTATTCGTTATTTACATAGTCATTTAATTTAATGAAATACAGCATTGATTCTTTGAATATTCACTAATATTCCTTATTGTTGTTTAATGCTATAGAAAACAAAATTAAAGCATGAATAATAATTAAATTTCTCCCAAAAGCTTAAGAAAATTACCATTAGTATTCCTGCAAAATTTTTAAAATGAAGCTTCTAAATTTCTATGTAAGCATGTATTATTAAAAGTTAATGAAAAATGTCAGTAAATAATGTACATTTTCAAATGCTCAATTTAATTCTGATGGAAATAAAACAGTTTTGTAATTACTTAACACTTAAACTAAAAATACATAAGGAATAATCTAACTTATATTTTAGTCTTTTTATCATTAAATTTCCGTAAAAATTTTCTCAAAATATTCACATGTTGGTAAAGTATTAAAAAAATTTCTTGTATTCCTTTGAAAAATACTTGAGCGATGCTGAACTTCATAGTTAATATTCAGTCTCATAAAAACTACTACAAAATAAGAAAAGTCATCTCAAAAAACTAACGAATAATAATTAATATTTATTAATTAATTATAATTAATATAAATATGTATATACATAGGAAAGAATCACAATATTAAGTGGCAAAAGAAATTTTTTTCCGGCAATCTACACGCATCGTCACTGACGGTATTTATTCCTAAATTTATATCCTGCTTAATATCTTATATAAGATTAATTTTCATTTCTCCCATATTAAACTAAAATTAATTATTTGAAAATCAAATAAAAAACTTTATGCTTGGACGAGAATAGATCTGAAGATTCTAAGCCGACCTCTACTAACTTTGTCATTTCAATACAAACAGCATTGGCTTGTTTCTTAATTCATCCGGTAAATTAAATGGTTGGAATGCAATTTAGCCCAATCATCCTTGGCAACAGGAATTATTTGGCAGTATTTTGCCAAATGTAGCTACCCTCGTCAGCTTCGTGAACTTAGCGTTGAGCCAAAAAAATCGCCAAATTTAGCAATTTTTAAAATAGCTCCAAGTGGTTGAATAAATTGCATTTTTAAAAATTTAATTTAATTATGTTAGATTATTTAATTATTGATAAAACTATATTAACATCATGTATCATTCATCCTCTACAAGTTTAAAAAAACGTATTTGAACTTAAATGGATGAATAAGAAGTATTTTATTAACGATCGAAAATTTGAACAAGCTATATATAGGGAGAGTGTGAACTAATAGTAGGAATTTAAAAGGGATGAATCTCTCCATTCTACTTCTCGGAAACCTTGTCTGATCTTATATAATAGAAATGTTAAAGAAGTTTATAAAATAATGTTATCATTTGATTGGTAACTTAATCTCTTCCTCATTTCGTGGTATTGTGTGTGTAATACGTTATTTTTTTCAAACACAAATCCACATTCTCGCACATGTACAATTATTTTAAAATTATTGATCTACAACATAATAAGTTTCCGGAAAAGAAAAAAAAATTCTTAAAATGACAAGCGAAAAGGTTTTCATGAATATAGTTTCTCAAATTTCTTTATGATTGTAGTTACTTAAACTTCTTAAAAAGTAAGTTATAAAAGTTATGAATGTGATTTAAACAATGCAGTATAAGCAAATTTTATCCCTCAGATTTTTTTCACATTATCTTCTCTTTAAATCCGGCAAACAAAATAATATATTAATATAAAAAATAGTTTCATGGAAAGTATGAAAGATCGGATTTTTTCAAAAAATGGATATTTTTTTAGCACAACCAATCAAACATTGACTTTTCTCAGAAATAAAATAAAACGGATCAGATGAGTTAGAGTTTGCAATATGGCTTGGAAAATTTAATAAGTTAAAAGTCTCATTTATAATACTAAAGTGTCTGCTAACATAGCTAGAGAAATATTGTTCCTGATAATGATAAGAACTTTCAACAAAAACATTGAGGTTTTATTTTCAGCCTGTACATTTACTAAAACTTTTAGGGAATTTATAAGTATTATAATTCAAACAGTGAGGTGGTTTATATTTAGATAAAAATGCCAGGTTTAGTGAAAACTTGTGGTATTTATATATTTAATTCTGCGTATATGAGTATTAAAGTAATGAATCATACATTTATAATTCGACCGCGAAAATCTATTCAGTTAGTTGGATGATTTTATTAACGCCGCACAAGAAGAAACGCGATGGCTATTGGCAACGGACCTCTTAATTTGAGGATCAGTAAAGTGAAGATAACGACTCTTGAGCCGGCACTTCTCTTTCATAACTGCCGCAAGATACCAAGAAAATCACTTGAAAGTGAAAATTATTTTGTTTCTAATATAAAAAATACCTTGGTGAAAGAAAAGAAGTATTTGTTATTGAAAAATAGAGTAAAAAAATCCCAATCATTGGAAAAGAGAATGGATATGCAATGAATTACAATTCCAATCATATTTTTTACCTGCTAAACTTTAAATATGCATAGTTATTATAATTAAAATTAAAGTTTCAAAACGCTGTATAAAAAGAACGACTGATCAGACTGACGTCAAATAAGAACGGAATATTATTGAAGAAGGGAGAAACCGTGTGCCATAAGAAAAAAAATAATTTCAACTTTAGCAACAGATGGCGCTGTAAGCATCATAATTTAAATGGTTTCGATTACAAACGACAAATGAATAGTAAAACAACGACTAAGGTATAAGTTAAACGTTAAACCTTGTGACGGGTCTATCCATGATCTTGTCACTAACAGTCCTCTTGGGGAAATTTCGTGCCTTAGAAATTATTTTTATCAGAAAGCTTCCTCCGAAGAAGAGAACGTGATCGTGCAAATTTAGACTGATATAACAATATAGTATAAGCTTTCAAGAAGAAGAGAGAGGAGTGATAGGATGGACTTCTAGCTGAATTGTTCTGTATATTGATAAATAAATTAAGTGTTTTAGAATATGTCGAGTCTTCCTTCCGACCCCACACCCTTACAACCTACTGTACTGTTCAGTGTGCATGACTGCAAAAGTGTGGTACTGTTCACGTTAGCTCATCCACCACGGCAAGGTCATATCACATCGGATCGGATAACTTAGTTTTTAATTGTCTTGAGGCCAAAAACCGCATAAAAAGCATCCATCAAATCGGTTTTTAATTTCGCAAGACTGGAGCAAAACATGTTCAATATGCTGTCCACCGTTGTGTGCAAAAAGATGAAATCCAGAAACTGCATGTTCCACAAGTGAAAGAAGTGTCTCTGGGGTCACGTTTAGAATGTGTTTCTCAAGCAGAGTCGTTGTTCATGAAAAAAAAGATTTACAAGTCATGAGACAGTCATGGCGAACTTCTCAGACACAAAACAAGGAAAAGCTGTGTACACGGCGTTTTTATAACAACTGAAATGAATCTTACGCAAGACAGGTATATTTATTTACATATTCTGAAGCTTTTAGCGCCATCTGTTGCCAAACTTTGGAAATATTTTTATGTCATACGTTTTCCCCTTCCTTCAATAATAATTCCTTCACCCCTCCCTTCAAATTTGAAGTCATTCGGATCCGTCGTTCTTTTTTTTACAGCGTTTTGAAACTTTAACTATAATTATAATCACCCTGTATATTAATGCAGCACAATATAGAAACGTATACAATAATCTAACATAACTGTTACACAATTTTTTATAAGCCAGACAACATGATGACTTCCTGCAATTCTAATTCTTCCTAAAACTGGCATGGAGTTGAGTTGAGTTGTTCTTCTTTATAGATCTTTACTAAAAGCTTCCAATGAACTGTGCAAAAATTCCATTCGAGGGATTGGAACCTCGAAGCATAATGTAATTATTCAGCAGACAGAATGAGATTAAGTCTATACTAGTTAATTTAAATTATTCTAAACTTGATTACTTCTATTAATAATTGGAAATGATTTCATTATATTCTTGTAATTTTTAAGTTTTCAATGGCTCATTGAAATGTGCTTAATATCGTTTTGAGCAGTGAATCTTATGAGCATTTTCTTCACCCGACCTTTCCATCATCTATATAAATAAAATGTAAAATTCGTATGTGTGAATAAAATGTAAAATTCGTATGTGTGAATAAAATGTAATATTCGTATGCGTACGTGTGATTCGTACGAGAAAGAAATTCGGTTGGTGGTGATGTTATTTTTATAATTAAAGAAAAGTATCGTTTGCGTGCTAAATTTGGTGATTTTTGGATTCGATTCCGATTAATAACTGTTGACTGATTTCACTGAAAATTGTATAGTTTACTCTTATTAGAGCAATGCGTGCTTAGAGAGTGGTTGGAATGAAAATGATGTGTAAAAAATTTGAAAGTTGGTGCTCATAGTTTAAATTTGGTGACATTTAAAACAAGTCGCTGAACTATAGTAGCGCTAAAATACCAAACCAAAACCATAGTAATATTGATAATTTCAAGTTTAACTTTATTAAGCAATAAAGTTGTGATTTAAACAATAATTTTATGATTTTAATAATCCCTTGGAAATATTAATAAAATGTTAATAAGAACTTATATAAGCATTATAACACAGAAATATATATATATATATATATATGTATATATATATATATATATATATAGATATTTGGGTGATGGAGATTGTTCATCCCGAATCTACGATAGTTTGCTCTTACGCAATGGGCTGGTTGTCTAGGGGGGTAATTTCGGATTCCATGTAATGTTGTTGATGATATTCAAGGATGAAGCTTGCAGTAGCTTTACTCGTTTATTGAGAGAGATGAAGAATGAAAAGTATCTATACTATGATAAATATACAGGTAGTAAACAGTTCTTCCGAGACGGATAGATGGCTGCCTCATTTAACCCATATTGGCGATGGGCACTGGAACGCGCTTGGGCGTTTTAAGTTTACTTCCGACGCGTGTAGCGAAGGAGAAGAGAAGAGGAGAAAGTGGCGGCAAAAGAGAAGAGAGCGCGAAAACGAGCTTCACTGAGTTTTGTTCTGGGATAGGTGGCGCTGCATGAGCTTATCACGTGACTCTGATTCGTGGCGACATCTATTGAGTATCGGAGGAACTGGTTTCACAGTAAATTGGAAAAATAATAATGAATTGCTTAATATTTAGCTGGAAAAATCCTACAGAGTTCGACCCCTCCAAATAGAGCTGGCCTCCAGCTATACTGGAATTTCCAAAACTTCACTAATTATACTTTATACTTTTCAAAATAACTAGTAACACCAAAATAACTAATAACACAACAAAAGTGAAAAATGAATTTCAAAACCTATCAATATTCTACATGGAGCAAAATATGTAATCAATTTTTCTTATCACTTCACAATATAGGAATGATAAAAATTCTGATATAAAGCAGCATAAAATGTAAAAAAGCATATACAAAAAATGTAAAAAACACAAGATAATATCTAGTACATAAAAAAATAATACAGCATGAAATTAAATCAAACGAATTTCACCAAATAATAACTATCTACTCTCGATATTTAAATGGTGTTAATAGAAAAATGTTTTATTATATCTGTTTTCGTATTGTGGAGCTGTACCACATCTACAGATTTTTTTTTTCTTCTTCTTGTAAATCTTCCAGTTTTCGGATTGTATTTCTTTAAAGTTCTTCGTAGCATCTTTGCTTTGTAACTCTATTCTTCTTCTATATTTGTAAATATGTAAGTCTGGACTGGCGTATTCTGATGAGCTTGGGCATATGATGCCTTCGTTGAGCCACTCTTCTATCTGTTTATTTACTTTTTCTCTTTTCGTAAATGCTAATCGGCGTGGCGATTGATAAACTGGTTCATCTTCCTTTAAAATAATTATCGTGGTAACATCGGTGCTTGCCATCTTTTCAGGCTTGTAGCTTTCTATCATTTCAGTACATTCTTTTTTGATCTCAGGATCTCTTATGTGATTCGGTTCAATTTTTTCGACGTTTTCCGCTCGTATCTGCATTGAGAATGCTTGCTTTTCATATTTATCAAATTCTACTCCATTCTTCGTGAAGTTGACTGATGCACGTTCTAAAATATCTAAACCTATGACTGCTTCGTACTTTAGTTTTGTTGTAGGTACAACATGCCAAGTTAGTGAATAGTTTTCTTCACCCATCTGAAATTCTTGTTCGAAAGATCCTATCGTAGTGACTTGAGCATCACCTATGCCTGTTAAGAGAATTTTGTTCTTCGCTAGTTTTGTTGGATCGATGAATCTTCTGCTGGTATTTTCTCGTAGTAGACTGACGGTACTTCCGGTGTCGATAAGCGCAGTAATTTTCTTGTTTCCAAATATTATTTCCTTGTTGCGTAGATTTTCTTGATTGATAGTGGCACATGTTGCCGTAGGCTTGCTTGTTTCTCTCGTGAAATTCGTAGTTCTCTTCGGCTGGCTTGTATTTAGCTCTTTCGCTGAATCGTTGAATCTTCTAAACCTGGAGTAATTCGTTTGAGCGTGATTAGAAACATTTGAATTCGAATACCTTTCTCTGCCGTGAGTTCGATTTTCGATCCGTCGATTTGAGTTTACGTGATTTCCTTCATGACTTCTGTGACTAGCGGATTGAGCATCGTGATGTCGATTGTAACTAGTGGTTGCTGCAACTTTCCCACTTGATCTATCCTGCTCGAACTTTCGTGGCGATTCAAACTGACGAAATTGTTCTGAAGCTCTGAAATCTTGTTTTCCCCTAAAATGCGTATTAACTGGCTTTTGATTTAATGTTCTCCTGACGTCTTCATACTCTTCGAACTTTTCTGCTAATTCGGTTGGCGAATTTATCGTTGTCCATTCGTCTAGAAAATGTTGCTTAAAGTCGGTAGGAGCTCTACGTTTCATTTGATCTGAGATGATCAGTTTCCTTAATTCTTCAAAAGATTCGATTTTTAACCCTGATGTCCATCCATCAAAATATGTTGCAAGTTCGTGATAAAAATTGGTCTAAGTGTGGCTATAAACTTTTTGATGCGTGGTAAATAACTGGCGAAACTTTTCTGGCGTTAATTTAAATCTTTTAAGTAGAAGTTCTTTTACGTGGTCGTAGTCGTTTGCTATCTCCTCTGATTCACGTGCGATGATGTGTGAAATTTCGGACGGTAAGAGTCCTAAAAGATATGAAACCCAATGTTCTTTGGAAATTGTTAATCGTTGCACTTGACGTTCGAATAAGACTAAAAATAAGCTAATATCTTCTTTAACTTCATATTTATGGAGAAATTTGGATATTTCCTTGCCTAGTAATTTCGAATGGTCGGTTTCGCCAACCGTTGAGTATAATTTGAGTTGATTCTCTAATTTTAATCCTCTAGCTCAATTTCATGTTGATCTTGTCGTCGTTTCTCTTCTATAGCAAGGGTTTCTAGACACAACTTTTCTTCAAATTCTTGTTTTCGTTGTGTTTCTGCAAGTGTTTCAAGGCGCAACTTTTCTTCAATTTCTTCTTTTCGTAGTGTTTCAAGGCGCAATGTTTCTTCTTTTCGTTGCTCTATTATACTCATAAACAAATTTTTAGTGAATTCCTCATCATATTCAGTATCTTTAGTGATTAAGTCCCTTAATTTCTTAACTGTCATTGAAGAATCAGGCTTTAGATCTGATTCTTTCGCTAGGATAAATATATCTTCCCGACGTCCTTTAGTGAGGTACGACATTTTAAAATTAATATGAGAACAGTTAAATAGAATCAATAAATTTGAAAATTTATACTCTAATCGTTTTTGCGTAATAACAACAAAAGTGATTTTAAAATAAAACACGCTTATTATGGTGAATATCGTTTAATTAATTTGCTTAGATAAATGTATGTATATTAAAATATATGTCGAACACAATAATTAATGCAAGGATATTTGAAATAAATTGTGAAAATAATATAAATAATATCGCAATATAATTTGTTAAAGTACAACTTTTTTTTAAAAAAAAAGAATTATTTATCATATCAATCTGAAATTCCTTAGTTAAAATTTTCCACAGAACTAAAACTAAACATTGTGAAAGAATATAAGTAATTCAATTAGAACCAATAAAAAATATTCAGACATACAGTGAAATAATCATAGAATAAAAAAAACAAAGTCATCTATTTTGAGAATACACTTTCAATTCGCTTAATTTAGAATTCAAGAATCTGCTAAACCTATTTTTTAAAAGTAATAAGTAATCATTCATTGAGACTCAGTGAGACCAAACAGTTTGGGCGACACCGAAACTATCTCATGGGAAAAGGGAGAAAATATACACCATTGCCTGGGAAAGATTAATGTTTACATTAACTGTGACTCGAAATCTAATTACTTATGCATTTATTCGTTTCTGGCGTGAGAGCGCTGACTGATTTGATATCAAGGCATATCAATTCACACACACAATAAAAAAAAAGACACTCCTAGATTTTGAACTTAAGATGACAATTTGAAAATATATATGTATAAAAATGCACTTATAAAATAATACGTTTAATTTACTTTTTCTTCAGATATTTCTTCTTAAAATTAAAAAAAAAAAATTACATGACGGCACTTCATTAGAATTAGATGATTGTCCGAAAAAATAAATGTTTTACAGTACCTGGAATCTTGCGGTGAAACTTGCACATTAATATACGCTGGATTTTGTATTTATATTTTAAAACAACGCTCTTTCAGCAATCGACGGCCTTTATAAAGAGCTTAAACTAAACACACATTTAGATTATCACTAGCACAAATAAATACTTGATGCGAAGAAGCATTTGATGATAGAAAAACTGAGGTTCTACTTGTAGGCGGTACACACTCGTCGTCGTAGGAAACTAATCGTGGAAATGGATGAGGCACACATTTTCTTTGTAGAAGATCCGTTATCGTTGTACACTGGCTATTTTTGCTGTAGAGGCATACGTTGTCACTGGACACTGGCTATTCTTGCTGTAGAGGCATACGTTGTCACTGAACACTGGCTATTTTTGTTGTAGAAGATACGTCGTCGCTGGACACTGGCTATTCTTGTTGTAGAAGATACGTCGTCGCTGGACACTGGCTATTCGTGCTGTAAAGGCATACGTCGGCATTAGCATCTGGGAAATTTTGTTGATCTCAGGGCGAGCATCTAATTTTCTTTTCTTCATGTAATTCTCTCCCATTAATTTTGACGCAATCCCGGTCCGATCACTCATACATTTTGAAGGAATCACTGCTGGAGCCGCCATAAATTGTGTAGTAATCCCGGGCGAACGCCCATAAGTTTTGTAGAAATCGGGGTGATGGAGATTGTTCATCCCGAATCTACGATGGTATGCTCTTACGCAATGGGCTGGTTGTCTAGGGGGGTAATTTCGGATTCCATGTAATGTTGTTGATGATATTCAAGGATGAAGCTTGCAGTAGCTTTACTCGTTTATTGAGAGAGATGAAGAATGAAAAGTATCTATACTATGATAAATATACAGGTAGTAAACAGTTCTTCCGAGACTGATAGATGGCTGCCTCATCTATATATATATAAGCGAAATACCACTGACTGACTCATCACGATATCTCTAAGACTATACAACCGATTGATTTGAAATTTGGTACAGTTACTCATTTTGCAATGTAGACGCTCACTAAGAACGGATTTTATGGAATTCTTAACCAAAATGTAGTTATCATTGGTTAATCTTTTCTTACCCATCGGTTATGTCATTTTGGCGA
>BMAW01041287.1:713763-726185 GCA_019974015.1 Nephila pilipes | reverse complement strand
CAAAATTAAATATTACAATTTTTTTGAAAATACAGAAAATATGAATAAATAAATAAAATCATTGATTAAACAGAAAATTTAAAAGGAAATCATTATTATTTATTAATTTAAGAAATAATCTATATGTCACAACTTTCCATTTTTAAATTTGTTTAAAAAAATCTCTGATCAATTTTCTATAAAGATAATTTATTTAAATAATTTTGTTTAATCTTATGAGCATATTGATTTTACATTCTATGAAAAAAGATTAACTTATAACATTTTCTAAAGATTTTAATCACATATATTACAACATATATCCATATACATAACACACAACTATATATATACACACACACATATATTCTTATAAATTTATAATATAAATTATCTATATATATATATAATTAAGAAAAAACAATTTTCTTTTACCAAATATACCAACGGATTCTATTACTGTTAAGATATTCCTATCTTGTCAATTATTATATATGTGCGTATAACTAAAAATAATATATAGTTAGCAAAATTTTGAACCGATGAATTTGTAACAATTTCAAGTGAAACTAAAAAATATCTATATTTAAAATATTTTATTGACATATAAATCTTGGATAAATTACAATAGCGGTATTCCTCCATATGAATTAGTAATTTCAGAAATCACAGGTCAGTTTTTGCTCATATAAAGTTATCCATTGTAATGAATTAAAATACATTTATCTTAGATCTATCCATACTTACAAACACCAGAAAGAGTTTTAAACTTCTGGAAGAAATAAATAAGACTGAATAAATTTGTACAGGAATAAAATGCAGTGAAAAATCAGAGCAAGTAATCTATGTTTTCAATGTCTAGGCGTAACAACAGCAAAGAGCTTGTGAAAATTCTTACATTAGAAACTAAGTATTTCTTTTTGAAAAGCAAATATCACCTCAGGCGGCATTGATCGGAGAAGTTTAAGATCTCTCACGGGCATTTTCTCAAACTTTCAGTTGTTGATAAATGCGAAGCCTGTATAAACAGTAAACTCGAAGATATGTCTTCTTCATTGTCTTTCAAGTAAGCTACAATCAAGAGGTGTTTTTATTTATTCTCAGAGTCGAAAGAGGCGTGTAAGTAGGGTGAAATAGCTGGTGCTTTTATTCCAGAAACACAGAGTAAAATATTGAAATATTCACTCGCAGAAATTGAAGATGATAAAATCCTGTTAGGCTTTAAGGTAAAGTAGTTGCAGAAATTGATTATTCTTTTGGAAAAATAAGCCAGTTACTGCATAGATAAGAGGAAAGATTTGTAATTGCTTTGAAGAAACTTACGATTCCTTGTATAAAAGCTATTTTCTCTAGTGTAAATTTTAAAAAGATTGCTATTATTTCGAATAATAGTTAAAGAAAATCTTGGCGGCTATACATCTGACATTAATTATTCAATACAGACTATTCTTTAGACCCAAACCATATTAAACGTTGAAAATTATCCATTTAAATTTAAGTAAACAAGTATTATTTAAATTCATACTTTTAAATATTATAGGTTTGTAATACTTTCGAACGATTTTAGTTCCTTAACACAATTTTAAAATGTAATATTTTATTCAGACGATATTATTTAAGTAATTTTATTTTGAAACACATAATTTGAGTTTATTATGTAAAACAAGTTTACTCAAATTTTGTATTTCATTATTTTTATTACAGTTTTCATGGCAACAGGGACAGTGTTCTGAGTTATAGTTCACACAGTGTAATTACATTTAAAAGTATTTATGAAAAACCTTTTAATACATAAATGTATATGCGCGTATATAACCATAGAGTTTTGTTATTGGTTTAGCAATTAACATCAGAATTTTACCTCAATTCAACTGCTTAAACATTGACTTAATTTGTAATTCATTGATTTATTTTAATTGTGGGGTAGTGGAGTATATTTGCTGGGTTTTTATTTAAGACTATAACACGTGGAGTTCAGATTACAATCGAAAGGAATTTAAACTGTATTATTGATCTTAAGTTTGGTGATATTTGCAGAAAAATATTAACTTTTCAATCTCGCCTATCAGTATAGAATCTAGAAAATTTAGATAGGTACAATGCATATTTTGGATAAGTTATATTTTAATTAATCTTTGCTGTTCAAAATTTTGAGATTCACTTGTAGGTCAAATATGCATTTTAATTTTCATAATATAAGAAGAGTGTACATATACCATCATATAAAATTAAATTTATGCATATAATATTCATTTAATAGAAATTATAGTAACATATACAACTAATGTGAAATAAATGTCTATCTACAAAATCTAACTCTGATGTTGACAAGATTTTATACTGGACATGAAATTTCAGCATTGGATGATAGACACTTTGAGCTTGTTATATACAAATATAATTAATATGAGGGGTTCTACAATTTATACAATATTCAATCTTAAAATGTCTGCCATAGTAAAAGTATAATGATCTAGCCATGGTATAGTATACCGCACGTCATTGCATATTTGTTCCTAACACATTTCCGTGAATTTCTCAAACAACATTATTAAGTACTTAATTTTCAATACATAGTGTCGTAAATCAAAATCAAAATATTCGCATTGTTAAAGGAAAATATTACATAAAGTTTCTCGCTCTCAATATAACTGTGTTTATATTTCTGTCTCAAAACAATATTTCACAAACATTTTAACTCTACTTAAACTCATTTAATATTCGGTACTTGTCTGTAAAGCAGCTTAACCTTATAAATTACGATTTCGGAATATCTCATGAAGTAGATTTATCGCCATGTTTGTTGTAATTCCCTGGGTTACAATCTAGAAACAACACTTCGTCATTTTAAATATCGCTTGCCTGTTAACGTGCTGTTCGTATTTTTAATACCTATTTTGTTGCCTTTGAAAATATCATTAACAATTTCAATTTACAAATATAGAATGGATGATAGTTTTGCACTTTACAGAACCATAAATACAATTTTGTAGATCCATCTTGGGAGTTCACGGTAAATATTAAAAGAATGTGGTGTTCTAGGGGTAGCATAATAAGTAGCTCGGCATCATCTAGAATCGTATCTTGCACAATTTATGTAGATGTAGCTAAAAACTTTCTATAAAATGATACAATTTCGAATGTGGCCTTTTATGTTTTGTAGTTGTTCTAAATGTTATGTAAATATTATTAAACTATTACGTAATATATTTGAAAATATCCCTCTATCTCTTAGATCTTTAAACAGATTTCTATAATTCTATTTTGGAATCAAAGAGAGCGGTATTATTCTTCTGAATATTGTCAATTCAATATTAAAATTGCATAGAAAAGAATTCTTAAGCGAGTGTGAGTAATATTCTCACTTTGTTTCCTAATTTTAATTTCATGTTTATTATTTTCATATTGTATTTGGCATTGCGCTTTGACTTAAATTAAATTTTGTATATATTTTCTTCTGTTTCATCAAGTTTGATGGTTCCTGGCTTTGTTTCCTCATTTTTTTATAATGAGCCTGTGTTTTTTTCAAAACACAGGTTTAAAAAAATAAAAAGGGTTTTTTATCACAATTTTCATCAATAAAACTTGTATTAGCAAAGTCCACTACCTTAATCTAGTGGTATTAATAAATAGCCTTAATTTCAATTAGTTCATTTTATTAGGATTTTCTTTATTAAATTTACCCATAAGGACTTTTCTTTTGTCAGGAATTATTTCTTAAGTTCTGTTATAATTTTCTGCTAATTAATGTTTTGTATTTATTTTTTAACAATAAATTTTCTTGTATATATATATATATATATATATATATATATATATATATATATATAACAGGTCAATTGAAAAGTCCCCGGCCTACCATAGTAAAACATATTTTTTTGCCAAAATTAGTTTTTTTTTTTATTCAACATAATTCCATTCAAGGGTGATACACTGATTATAGCGACCCTCCAACTTTTCGATGCCATTTTTGTAGTACGATTTGTCCTTTGCTTCGAAACAGGCCTCAGTTTCGGCGATCCCCTCTTCATTCGACGAAAATTTCTTCCCAGCGAGCATTATTTTGAGATCTAAAAACGGGAAATTTTTGGGCGATTTCGTCCTTCAAACGGTCCAATAACGCTATGTAATAGTCGCTGTTGATGGTTCTTCCTTTTTCAAGTAGTCAATGAAAATTTTTCCATGTGCATCCCTAAATACAGACGCCATAACCTAGCCAGCCGACTGTTGCGTTTTCCCACGCTTTGGAGCGGGTTCATCGTGTGCAGTCCACTCGGATCACTGTCGATTGGACTTCGGAGTGAAATGATGGAGTCATGTTTCATCCATTGTCACATATCGACGCAAAAACTCGGGTTCATTACGCTTGATCATCTTGAAACACTGCTCCATATAATCAACTCGTCGTTGTTTTTGGTCAAAAGTGAGCACGCGCGGCACCCACTGTGCACAGAGCTTTCTCATATGCAAATATTCTTGAATGTTATGATGTACACGTTCAGTTGATATCTTTAGAGTGTCCGCTATTTCATTCAATTTCAATTTACGGTCATTCAAAATCATTTTGTGGATTTTTTTAATGTTTTCGTCGGTAACCCCCTCTTTTGGGCGTTCACCGTCTTCGATGCTTATTTAACCATGTCTAAACTTAGCATACCAATCCTTGATGGTTGAATTTCCTGGGGCAGTGTCCGGAAACTCGGCATCAAGCCAAGTTTTTGCTTCAACTGTATTTTTTCACTTCAAAAAGCAATATTTTATCAACACGCGAAATTCCTGTTTATCCATTTTTTTCACAATAACAAAAGTTGCTTCACTCAAAATGCTATAATTCACAAACTAATGATCCGAAAGCTGTCAAATTTATACACGCATCCTTTGAGGGTTAGGGCTAACTAAAAAACATATGGATTTAATTCTAGTCGCACCATCTATGTATCAGGCCGGGGACCCTTCAATTGACCTGTTATATATATATATATATATATATATATATATATATATATATACATATATATATATATATATATATATATATATATGTATATATATATGGGTTAATAAGTGTAAATAGGTAAATAAATTTTACCGATGGTTTTTCTCCTAACAAATAAGCAAAATAAAAGAGTTACACAAATATTTATGAATTTTTCTTTTGAAAAATCGTTTTACTGAATTATTTTACTTTTTCATAGCTAATTATATTTTTTGGATTAACAAGCGAGCAGCTTTATTTAAATGTAGTGTAGTCTTCCATGAGTTTTCTTAAAGATGCAAATATTTATCAGTAAAATTTAAAAATGAAAAGCTTGGGTTTGCTATCAAGATTTTGATTAATTAAAAATTTTTACATGAAACTTAGCGGTTTGATTTTAAAAAACATTTATGAGAACTCTATTTCATGAAACTTTCTGAAAATTGCAAATTTACTCATATGCAAAATCCTGCAATGAAATTATTTATAACTTCTTTGACTTTTAAATCGAAATCTTATGTACTTACATCATTTCGCAGGATGTAACATATTCAATTTACACTTATATATTTTTATCTATTTATTAAACTGTATTGCAGTTATCTCTACGAAATTTAATTGAACCGGAACTTGTTTCACAAATGTTCATTCAATGCTAATTATAATTATCAGTGTACATTCGTATTCAGTAGTGTTTTTCTATTCTGCTGAACATAATGACGGTCGTTGTGAAACAAAACCCTAAGGCATAATATAAATGTGGGTTCTCCCGAAATATTTGCGCAAAATATGATTTAATACCAAACATTATGCAAATTAAATTGTAGGACCATAATAATCACCCTCTCCAAAGTTTGTGTGAATTAAACAAGCATATTTAGTCATAAAACTGTGTTTAGATTCTTTGATGTACTCATATATGATGTACAGGATAAAGAGATAATGGCCCCGTAATAAAATTGAGTTGAATATTTAGTCTGAATTTAATATCCATGCTTTACTATTGCACTAAAAATTAATATGAGAAAGAAGTTGTATTGTAATCTTAATAAGTTGCTTTGTACTCTTTGAGCTTGAAAATTATTTAATTTTATTTAAAACTAAAATTCCTTTTTATGACAGAATTTTTTATTTTACCCTATTTTAAATAAATTAGAAGCTGACGATTGTTATCCTCTATAATACTTTTCTGATATATGTTAAGGAATAATAGATTCATCATTAAGTATTCGAAGCTGCATTGAAATGATTTTATATGAATTTCTTAAAATTTAAAAGTTGTATTGTACTGGGAATTTTCCTTACAATTCTCCATCTAGCAGATATTGCTTCGTAAAGCAATTTTTAATAAGCAAATGATAATTTTAACCATGACAAATAAGACATTAATATTGTTTGGTGAACAAAAAATTTAAATGAATCTCGTAACCAATGGTTATTTTTATTTTTGTATTAACTGCTAGATGGCGCCACCAGAACAGAGGAGCTGCACGGTTTCCCTCTGGTGGAAAACTGGTAGTTGAGTCGATGCTGCGGGGATAGCCGGTGTGACCATCGCACGGGAATTTTTCCCCAATGTTATTTCTGCCTTTATAAAATATACATCTTTGAACTGTGAAAAAAATGAACTGTATAGATATTATGACTATTGTACAGAAAATAAATGTATGTAACTTTGAGGTTAACTAATTTCATGGAATGGTCGACGAAGTCATCCCAATGAGTTACAATCTATAATTATTTGCAATGTAATTTTAACTATTTTACGTCTTGACGAATCAGCTGCTTTTGCTCTCCTACGACGTTCAGCTCTACGGTCAAATAGTTGATGAAAATGGCAGAATTTTTTCCCTAGAGGCTTCTGAAAATGTCACCCTTTCCTGACGATGAAAAGAATAGCTCACTCACATTTAAAATATAGTTTTAAAAGAATTATTTGCAGTAATAATTAAATAATTACAGTAAATGTAACTTACACTTATAAACAATTGAGTAAATGGAAAATATTACATATATTAGTTTCTAAAACATTGAATTTTTAAACAATTATTTGTGGTATATTAATGTAATATTTACACCAAATGTCACTTACACTTTTAAACATTTCAGTAAATGTTAAATACACTAAATATTCGTTTGTAAAACATTAAATTAAAGTATCTAAAAAAGATATTTAGATATTTCAATAATAAGCAATCATACTAAGTAATATGCAAATTTTAGGTCTTATAAAACATTTAATTTTTATATTTACCAAAATATTTTCTGCGTGTGATACCTTTTAAAATAAGGAATCTCACAAAATGGAGCATTGCCATTTTTCACTAATAAACTTCCGCCAAATTACCCTAAAAAAAATAACAAAATAAACGACTGGATCGGCAAAACTTTTACTTATTACGTAAAACATTTTACCTTACCTCTATCGCAGGATTATATACCTGGATGAACTCAGCTCGTCAGCGTCCAATGAGGAAAAGTTAGAGTAGGGTTCGGCAACAACCAATGGGATCAAAAAACTTCGTAAGAGCTTAACTCGTCAGTGTCTATTATAGCACGCCATTAGGTTGACCAGATGAGTTCGTTAATAACCAATGAAGGGTTAAAAGAAATGCTTTTTTGGCGATACAATTTTAATTTGTTTCCTACAGGTATAATGCAGAATGAAATAATAATTCCAGATAAGAACCAACGTTTTTAAAAACAACGTTTATATATGGTGGCAAAGTTTATTAAAAAAAATATTGAAATATTAGTTCAAACTGGTCGTAAATATCTAAATATTGCATTGTTCGGCAAGTAAGAACGGTTCCCAAAATTTCAGAGCTCTAGCTTGATGGGAAGTTGGTTAAATTAACGATAGAAAGATGACACACTGATACACACACAGACAGACACACACAGAGTGAAATACATAAAAACATTAAAACTAACTAAAATTAATTAATTCATCCGGTAAATTAAATGGTTGGAATGCAGTTAAGCCCAACCACCCTTGGCGATAAGAATTATTTGGCAGTATTTGCCAAACGTGGCTACCCTGGTTCGTTTTACGGACTTAACGTTCAGCAAAAAATAATCACCAATTTTTTGAAATCGCGCCAAGTGGTTGGGCTAAACTGCATTATTAAGGAAAATATTATTTAAAACTTGTCACATATTTCTAAATTTTGCATTGTTAGGGGAGTAAGATTGATTCCCAAAGTTTAAGATCTCTAGCTTGATGAGAAGTTGGTTAAATTAAGGATCGAAAATTTGATGGCACAAACACACACCAAGTGAAATACATAAAAACGTTTGAAAATAAGACCATGATTGCCTACAAACGTCGCACTGAGAAGCAACACAAGAGCTATTGGTGACAAACATCATAATTTTAAGCCTCAGTCAAATGACGAGTACGACACCTCATTTTGCAACTCCTTGTACAATCTTCCACACCACAACAATGGGAGAACTTGTTAATTGGAACATATTTAATCTGCTACAGCCCAGCTGCATCATACGTCTTCAGTGATATCAAGGCTGAAACTCATGACTAAAAACAAAACACTTATGCGAGCATTATTCTATTGCGGCTACATACATGTAAGATGAAATATAGAATAATTAATCCTGATTGATTTTTTTAGATGTGTGTGACCTATAGTCTCCCCTTTTGTGCACAATTTATTTTCTTCCAGATACTTTTGAACAATTTTTGCTATAAAAATATTGAGCATATATTAAAAGCTTCTCAGAGTTTCTACGTATTTTAATATCTTATTATGCCATTGATAATTTTTCTTTATTTCAGCATCATCTGATGTTTTACTCTTCTTTCATGTGTTTTTTGAAAGACAAATGCAAATAATTTCTACTCTAACTCGTATATGTAAGCATCCAAATTTTTCAATTAAATGGTAAGCTAAAATAATACCTTTTATATTTACATCTTTGCAAAAGTGTTTGGGATTTAAAAAATTGTGTTACTTTTCCATATTTCGCCTACGCAAGCAATAATGTCACCAAAAATGATACAAACGACGCCAATCGAAATATGTGTTTACGGCGTGTTGTCGCCAATAAAGTCTGCTGGGTGAGATTTGACACTGCGAAATGGAAAAATACCAAATTTGTTAATCATTTATTAATTATTTTGAAATTTATGTTTCAGAAATCTAAGTCCTTCGCATTATGTAATGAAAATTATAGACGTGCGTGTGTATAATAAAAGGTGAAAATACATTAAAAATAAGGTATATATACAATTTTTAATATCGCAACAAATGTATGATAACTTACAATATATTCCACCAATAGATTGATATTAAAATTAAGTGTGTGTGTGCTAAATGTGGCAATTTTCAATGTAATCTCAATGTATATGAGTATATGTACATATTATTATCCTAGAAAAAGTCATTATAAAATCAATTAAACACTTACTTTTCTAATATATATATATATATATATATATATATATATATATATATATATATATATATACTTCCTAAATTATCTTGCTCTCTTTCTCGATTATTTAAATTATTTTCATCAAATTTACTAATGTCTAAGTAATGTCTGTTCTATTTTTGTGTTGCATATAAAATAACTTATCTTGGTTACTTTGATATGTTTACTAATTACTATTGTACATAGATGTGAAATGTATAGCTCAAGTTTATCATATTTAAATGATTAATGAAATATTGTCAATGAAAATTAAAATTTATATGGGTTGTTAAACCATGCTTCATACACTGAAATTTATTTTTTTATGAAGGAATAAATTTCGATAGCCATTTTGACATTCATTTAATGTTAGAGAAAAATAAGAAGACAAGTAAGTGTTTGATAATTTAAATCATATAGATTATTAATAATTTGTAATGAAATATTACTTGATTTTAGGGTACTTTAAAATATCCTAGTTTCATAGATTTGGAAAATATGGAATTAATGTCATTGGAAGAAAAAAAAAAATAACTAAACTTTTTTCAAACTTGTTCTGTTCTTTGAAAAGAATGAATAACACAAATAATTAAATAAAGAGTTATTTAAACACTTGCTTAAGCACATTTTTTTTTAAGTTTGAACAGGCCATAATTCTTTGGCTAAATAAAAAAAGATCAAATGAGGCTAAATAAAAAGAGACCAAATATAAAGTAAAGAAAATTGCTTGAGTTCTCGTTATGGTAATTAAGGCAATGCTTTTTCTAAAACTATTTATTTTATATTTTGGTTTTTCTTTTCCTTTTAATTCATGTACATTAAAAAAAACATACTTTATATATTGTTTTTAAATAATCATACTGAGAACTTGTGAGGACAAAAATAAATACTACGGAAAAAGTGTTATTTACTTACTTTGAATAATCTGCATAAACTATAAAATAAGATGTCAAAAAATTGTGGAAAAATTCCTTTCATAAACTGTGTAGGAACATAAATTAAGTTTCTCTCAAAACTCTAAATATTTTTACAACTATAATAACATAAGAAAATTAAATCTACGGTTGTTTTTAAAATAAAGAAAGTAGAAATTTGCTTTTAAAATAAGTTTTATTATTGTATGAATAATTTTGTTAAAGCATTTTACAGCAAAATATAGAATTCCATTGTGTGTTATTGTACCTATATTTTATTCTTTAACATATTATATAACTTACAGAAATGAATTCAAATTCTAAAGAATTTGATTGTGTTTAGGATTACAATTTATTCCTGAATGACGTAATATGACAATTTCCAACGTTTAAAAGGAAAAAAAAGTATATATTTAATGCATTTATTTTTTTTAAATGTATTTTACAAACTTATTTAATAGAATACTATTGGAAAATGGTGAAATGCCATAAGCATGACTTTTGTAGTATATTTTGTTCAAAAAATATTTTACGAATCAATGGCAGGAAATGCTGACTAAACAGGACACTTCTCTGTAAATATATTTTCTCCAGTGCTTTTCAAAACTAACTGTGATCATCACTTTCCTTCCTCGCCCTCAGGCAAAATCAGGGTGGGAGATAATATCTCTATATTAGCTAGCAAAACAATCGTTTTTTTCCTTAGAACCAGGAGTAAATATTTAAATATATTCATTCGATGTAATGACTTCACACGGAAACTCTGAATTTTGGGTCTAAAGTGGCCTTCGGTAATGATATGTGTGAGAAGAAGAAGAAATTGATTGCGAAGACAATGATTTGATTTGTAATGGTTTTGGATAGCTAAGACTTATTGCTTTCTATATAATTTTTTTACAATTCCTTTTGTTTAAGAAATTTTGTATTATAAAGTAGGTTTTGCAAATAATGAATTTGATTAGCTTATGAATTAAAAAAAAAAAGAATTTCTTCAAATAATGTGTGCCTTCAGTTGAATAACATCAAAAAATTCAGATATACATGTATTGGTTTCACAAAAAATTAATTTAATTTCCTAACTTTTCCATATTTTTAACTCAAAAGTAAGGAGCGTATTATTATTTTTTTTAGCTTGCACATAATCATAAATTTGTAGGAAATATTGTCTACTAAACTGATAAACGTCATGAAAATCCCTCATAATTCCTTCATCATGTGACATGTGATTTACCACGAACTCTACGGAAATCCCTATTATAAATTAGAATGCATGATAAAAATTCGCTCTTTTCTGGTCTCTTTTGATGTAATCGAGAAGGCGGAGCTGCGTCTCTAGAATTCTCAATTTTTTATGTATATTTATTGTCTCCCCCATTTAGAGAAATGAGTAAACAGTGTTATAATTCCAACCATAAATATCGAAGTCGAATATTTACTTAGTCATTAATCTTCAAAGTTATTTTAATATTTAAATTCATTTCATACATATCTATAGGTATTGATTGAAACCAATCTATATAAACTAAAAAACAAATATAATAAATTTGACAAATATTTCTGCGTCATTTGTAATTATATTTATCATATTAAAAAAAATATTTTTAATATTTTTTTCCGATATATACTGCTGGACAACCTCAAGAAAGATAAAATATAGGAATAACAAATTTATTTTAAAAAAAATGATACTGAGCTGAAAGTTTAGAATAGCCAGTTTTGAGAAAACCAAGTTTGAGTTCAATTGACCAATATCTTTTACAATAGGTTTAGTTTTCTTTAAAAAAAGCATTTGCAATGATACAAGATCCATTTGAATTGGTATCTAACGTATTGAAGTCTCTCTATCTCTCAATTTTGGTGAGGAATGCCGTATAGTAAAATTTTCCGATTAGAAGTCAAGGACATGTCTCAAAAAATGCAGGACATAGGTGGCGTATTTTCTTAAAAATGTTACTCTCGCCACACTGTTTGATAAATAGGAGTTATGCTCCATTATTCCATTATTCTATAGCATTTGAAAGTCAAGTAGTTCCACTTATATATATATATATATATATATATATATATATATATATATATATATATATATATATATATATATATATATATATATATATATA
>BMAW01041287.1:707953-713753 GCA_019974015.1 Nephila pilipes | reverse complement strand
ATATATATATATATATATATATATATATATATATATATATATATATAATATTCAAATAACACAACATTTTTCGCGCAGACGAGTTCAGCTCTTCCACGGTAATTCAGCCAAAGTAGTTGCAAACGAACCCTACTCGCTTTGCGAAACTTTTCTCTAATGCTCACTGATAAGCCGAGTTCATTTGCGTATATTATCCCGTATTGTACATGTTACAAATGGTCCCTATTTTCACTATTTAATTATCTTGATAGCATACAGATGGCAGTACGGGTACAGGAATTTTTTTTTGTCGTAATAAGGGAAAATCCACCTAATTGTTGTTGTGTAATTTGGTGGGAGTATATTACTGAAATGGCTCAAGAGTGAAGGATAAATAATTCCCATTATAAATAAGTCTTATGAGAATACACTTAAACATAGCATTGACTATTCTTCAAATTTTATAATAAGTATAAGTTTTCTATATTGCAGCACTTTGAAAATTCTAATGATATTTAAAGAAAATTCAAGTGTACAGAACTTGAACTAACATAGTTGTTTGCTACATAAGAACTATATCCTCAAAAGAATAGTGTATTCCTTAGAAAATATTATATTTTGTATTAATCAATGTGAAAAATATCAATAAATATATTTTTCTAGGGAGACCTTGTTTTGCTGAAATTCTTTATTTTTACTTTTATTTGTAAACATTGTTTTTGACAGTAAAATTATACACTTAATAAACTTTTCTTGGGTATTTTTTAATTATAAACCCCTGTAAGTTCATAAAATATACATTCGTATTCAAAATTTACGTTCATTCAAAACTTTTCTTTAATAGTGTATAGTTACTTCAAGCAAGAAAAAAAATTCAAAGCATAATAAAGGCACATTTTTGTGTCTTCCTTATTAACGTTTTGTTTAACACGGAAATAAGAAAACTTCGTAAGGGTGAATCAGCAACATCTTTGTAGAGTAGCACTGCTTAAACGAAAATAATAGTTTAAATTTAATACAGTTTTTTTCGCATTCACATGAGAAATATACCTTCAAGCTGAGTCATATTTAACTGCTAATATTCATTAGTATGATATTATCACAGTAAAGTTATGAGTTTATGTTCTTCAATGTGATTGACTGCTCATTATGACTCATGGATCACTTTAACATGACAGTTTAGCAGAATTGGCACCTCACTTAAAAATTTAATTTATCTAATCTGAAAGATATCAAATTAATACTCGAGCTTGTAGAAAATAATTAATGTTGTCAAGTGCTTATGATATTGGTGATCCATCATTTGAGAGAAAAGCCATACATAACACAGAATCAGAAGAATAAATTGACACATCGAGAAACTGAATTATAATCTTTTTTATGTTAATAATTGGTGTTAACTGAAGAAACCTTAAAATTTTAGCCAAGACACATATTTAGTTAAAGAAATCCAAGTAATGGCACAAAATACACTAAAGTAAAAACCTCCAAGAAGCAATCAATCAGAACCCTGCCCCCCCCCACCCCAAAAAAGTGAAAATTACAGTTAGATAATTTGAGTAAAAAGAATGTAATTTGGAGCATTGGTATGTAAAAGGCATTTGTTATGTGTGTTTAAGACATGATGAAGTATTTTTTTTTCTTCAATATATTAGTCCTTCACACAGATAATATTGCATTTTAAATTTATTTTTCTTTTGTTGCTTTATTAGTTTTAAAGAAGTTTCATTAAAAAGTAATAAATTGCCTTATACTATGCAACGCTATTGATACTTGATAAATAAAAATAATTGTAATACAAGAATCAAAAGAATTTGATATTTCATAAATGTTCAATTTTATTTAATATTAAATTATTCTTTTAATCATATCATATTATTGAAATATATTGCAATATTTGTTAATTGGTTGGTTTTACAGTTTCAATTGGTTGTCTGTTACACTCTTTACTGTTTTATTTAAGTCTTATTGAAGAAAATAATAATATTTAAATCAATAAGTCAGGATTGGACGGTTTCTATTACCCGTCTCGTTTGTCATCCTATAATTTATTCTAGTTAAAAGATCTAAACTTAATTTTGTTCAAGTACCAACAAATTAATTAAAATAGTCAATTACATTCAAAATAGTTTTTATCAATGCTCAAATAAGGGGGATGCTCTCCATAGTTAAATACCTATATATGAATACTAACAACTTAAATAATCTGTCAAAGAATACTGTACTGAAATAATATGCTTGGACCTCCTTCAATTACATCAACAGTGTTGAGTCCGTATCTCATAAAAATTCAGTATACCAGAAGACTTCCACGCACATCACACAAACATCTTTCTTATTACCGTAACATTGCTATTTCAATTCCATTATCTTTCAGTTATTTCTTCTAGATTATCTCTATTACCTACACTTCTAAGGTTTACTTCATTTGCTTCATTACGTTTCATATCATTTTGAAAAAAAGAATAAATAATGGCTCAGTTATAAAATAAAAGAAAAAATCCCAAATGTTAGGCGAAAGAAAATTCAGGAATTCATCGTGTCCAAGATACTGTTGAAATAAGCTCTAAGACTAAGTGTCTGGAGTATTTTAGTATCATTATAATTATTCGAAGTTTTGATATCTCATTTCTCTCTATTCTTAAAGTCAGTATGAATTGTTATGGTTATTTAACGCGTAAAATTAATTAATAAGCAATATGATGTTGAATATAAATTTTATTATTTACAAATTCTTTCGAAATGAAAAATCAGTGGCAAAATTGCTGAAATAATTGTTTTCTTATCACTATAAGCCTCAATTGATTAAACATTAAACTATATGTGTAAATATCAATGTTTTGATAATGAAAGGAAGCTCAACAGCTTAACGATAGCTTTAATTTTTCAAGACTGGCCCAGTTGCTTACTTTCTGTTGAACACCATTACTTAAAGATAAATTTCGCAAAATGGATTCAAACACTCATATTAACACTTTATATCTACCTTTTATAAACTAGATTAAATCCATGTATGAGGACATAATAAGCGAAAAATATAATAATGCTCAGCTATTTAGATTAAATTCTGAAGAGTCACATTAAATCTTTTGGCATTCAAAGCATATCTTAACATTTTCCAGTTAAAATTTATAGCACTCCATTAGGTACAGTTAACAGCGATTTGATGAAACTTTGTTCACTAGAAGATTTTCATTACAAATTGCAAACGTTTCCAGTTAAATTTAAGACTTTTTAATTGACTGGAGTGCAATTGTAAATATTATGTTTAACACAAGGAAATAAACTCAGAAATAAACTCTCAGTATAAGGAATATTCATCTTCCAATGAAACAAAGTAAGAATTATTATTTTAAATCATGCAAAGTTGTGATTGTAATTCTATTATTCTCGTGAGTTTTAAGGATTTTGATTATAATGAAACATTTTAAATGTGCCGGAAACGTATGAAGTAAACGAAACTATTATAATAGAAAATAATTTCGGATTCCTTTTTCAGCTTTGTTACATTTTATATTTTGTTAAGCAAATGGTAGAATAAAAAAATACTAATAAAATTCTTAAATATTACTTGTTAATTTTGAATGATATATATATATATATATATATATATATATACACTTAATTTTATAATATAACATACATTTCCTTCCATTTAAGAAATGGAAGGAAATGTATGTTATATTATAAAATTTAAGAAATGGAAGCATCATTTTAATTTGGCATAAAATATGTTGACTCTTGTAATTTTAAAATGTTCCACTTACTTTTAAACAACTTTCAAAAATAGCTTGCAAGTAATTAACCTAATTAATAATCAGCATTATAAAATATGACCAAATAATCCTGAATATTATAATTGTACTTACTGAAAATACACTTTTACAAGATAAACGCATATATAATTGATCTGTGATTATTTGGCTTGAATATATGTTGCCTCTAATTGATATTCTGCATATATAATGAGTAGTTTAATTATATTTTTAAATTGAGACCAATTTCTTAATGTACATACTAGATTATTTTTACTAACAGTAGTTACTTTTAAGTGAGCTGAAATAAAGGAAGGGCACATCTCTCCATTCAAATAAACAGCAAAACATTTACAATCCTATGTTCAACATACGAGTCCAATATTTCATTTGATTTTATAAAATTATGGACACAAGAAATATTGATCATCAAAGTATTCAAAGAACGCTGTAAATCTTAATATCAATTCACCTTATAAATATCTGTAATAATAATGAGCAACACCCTTCTTTTAAGTAAGCAGGAAAAATATTTAAAAATTAATCTTAAGAAAAAGAAAAGTAATAGGTTAAATAATACGTTATAATTGTTCCAAAATCATAACAAATCATCTATTTTGTGTGTTCAATTTTTGTACTTTCTCAAATAGGTGATATGCTTAAAACACTAATAAATCTTCCGTCCAAGAACAGTGACCTCGTCAGTTCTTCATTTCATCGAATGAACAGATTTCAATATTTACTCAAGATACGGAAAATACCATTGCTCTTTTGTTCCCTCAAGGGACCACTTTCAGATAGTTTCGTGAGTTAAAAGGCCTTTCGCCTCGGGAATAAAAAGAAAGCATTCAGTATAACTGGTTTTGAAAGACAATAAGGAAGACAGATTGGCAGAGGAGTTATCTGTGTGCTCAGCTATTTTAGCGCATGCATAATATATCCAAGGAAAACTGTTCTGAAAATAGGATTAAAACGTTTAATCAAAAGGAGCCTTTCACATGAGAATGGAAACAGTATGTATTATATTGGGAATTAAAGTATATTCTAATCGCTTTGAGTGAAGAATTTACTTTGAAAGTTATTCTTAGATTATTTTCTGAAATAAAATATGTAGCACTCAGTACCCAAACTTCAGTATTATTCAATGCATTTTGATGGTAGAAAATCGAAATCTTGTCAGTTACAATTATACGCAAATATAAATGTATACTTTAATAAATATTTGAATTATTTTAACGCTTTTAAGATCCATAAGTGATGGATATATTGAATAAGCAGGATACTTTTAGTCACATTATTCTTAAATTCTTAAAAGTATCTAGACTTCTAAGGTATTATTTTACTTCTAAGGATATCTGATTAGGAGATAGTATCTTATGATTAACAACCCATAACACTGTATTCCTCAAATAATAAATAAACAGTGTAGTTCATTCATTCTAGATAATGAAACAATAAGGAAGATCAAAATTCACATGTCTGAAACTGCCTTGGAAAGAATAAAAGAAGAAATGGCTAGCAAATGCAATGAGGTGAATTTAAGAAACGACTTTAACTTCTAACATAAGTAATCTTCGATTGGTTTTTTTTCTAATTGAATAATTTATATTGAGAATTCTCTAATTTAATAACGATTTCTATTATGATAGAACATTTTTTAAATACTAGATATTGCTTACAAGCAATACCATTAATTTGTTTATAATTACAACTCTCCCTAGATTTTTTTCAAACCTGTATATATGTCATATTCCAGGCTCCATAATGATGAGCTCTTCAGTTTAAGATGAGGCTTTCCGTATTTAAAGCGATTACCTTACAGGTACCTAAAAACAGTTGATTAACCTAAACGTAAGCAATACATAGAAATGAAATTCATTTAGGTAGACATTTTCATGGAAAATAAGTTATTCTCAGATCACTTATGTGGCAAAAGTCCATATAATGATATCTCTGCTACTTGACGCGTGACACACCTTGAGTCCACTGAAGTTTTGTCATGGCACAACTGTTTCCTCTGGGAAACCAGAATGTCGCTCCGTCAGAAGCAGCGTTCCGTGGTGGTG
>BMAW01041287.1:692953-705453 GCA_019974015.1 Nephila pilipes | reverse complement strand
TATAAAGGAAATGTAGAGTGCAGTCTGCATTCAAAATAATATTGATAAAATCAGTAGGAAAAGAACCCATTATAACAAAAAATATGTGTTCTACACTAGTTATTTATGGACAAAATTACTTCAATACTTCTTTAATTAAAAACAAGTTAAAAAGCAGCATCAAAACAAAAAAAAACAAAATAATATGCAAGAAATCACAGTGTCTATTGAGTAAAAGATACAAAGATTTATTCAACATTTAAACAGAGAAATATTTTATAGCAAAATGCCTCCAGTTCTGCATTTTTAAAAAAATTTTTATGTATTTCACTTGGTGTGTGTGTGCCATCAAATTTTCGATCGTTAATCTAACCAACTTCCCATCAAGATAGAGTCTAAACTTTGAATCTCTTACTCCCTAAAATGCAATTTAGGCATTTGAATATAAGTTTTTTAGATCAGAGATTTTTTTAAAACTAGTTTAGCCATAACTTGGCGCGATTATCAAAATTGGCATGCAACTTGGATTTTTTTTGGCTTAACGTTAGGTCTAAAACGGACCAGTAGTCCACATTTTTTTCAAAAATAAAAACTCTTGTCGCCAAGGGTCGTTGGTTAAACTGCATTCCAACCATTTAATTTGGATGAAATTAATTTTAGTTAGTTTTAATGTTTATATAGATTTCACTTGCGTGTGTCTGTCTATGTAATGTATCAGTGTGTCATCATTTCTATGACTAATTTAACCAACTTCAATAAGCTACCTGAAATTTCGAGAACCGTTCTTATTTGCCCAAGAATCAATATTTAGATATTTAGGACCAGTTTTAACTAATTTCAATAATTTTTTAAAACTATGCCACTATATAAACGTTGGTTTTAAAATCTCCAATTACTTATAAACTGTCCATGTATACCCACCAGCTTCGTTTGCATATTCCATCTTTACTTTATTCATTTCACTTTAAATATACTTTACATTGATTCGAAGTTAGTTTGTATTATTTTAGTATTACTCTTACGTTGTTATGATGCCTGCAAAAATAATCATGTAACCAAACATAAAACCCATAGGGATAAAGATCAAGCTTAAGAAAATAAAGATACAAGCTACAACCCGATTATGAATCAGTTTCAAGCATTTATTGTGCTATGAGTGTGAAGTCAGCATTGTTTCTAAACCACGATTTTCCTCTACCATGCGGAACATGTAGCTAACGCAGACTTACTTATTTCAATCATTGTTATCATGTAAGTATCTATGGCAATGGCATTGTCTTCCAAATAAATCACAGAAAATCGGAACTGTACTACAGTGTCTGTAGAGGATGCTCACCTTCAACTTTCTAAATTTTTCTAGCTAAGCTTATGCGCTCTTCATAAACTATTAGGGGGTCTTTCATGCAAGCAAGAAAATATTTTTATGGTTTTAACATTGTTGATAAAAATCAAATAACAAAGACATTTCAAAAGTACTTATCTGGAGACGCATCATCTTAATTGAAAACATCATGGACGATATTTGAACTATTGATAAAATGTCAATAAACTGCCTAATAAAAATCACTCAATTAAACTTCCGAGATGTTTTTTGCTTATTATACGTTTCTTCTTTCAAATCACGTCTTATTAAATACTGAATCACGCACTCCATACAAACACATAAATTAAAAAGATGAAACCTTCTTTAAAAGGAATAAAATAAAGCATTTATCATTACGTATGAAATAAATATTATATAATAGAAAAATTACCAAAAGCATAAATTACGAGAAAAGGAAATGAAAAATAACAAAAATTGATCAAACTAACATACAAAGCAATAAACTAAGAACCAAAATGCATTTTAAAAGCATTTGATGTAGAGACACATACTACCACAGGAATCCAAAAATTAATAACCTATAGAATAATAATCAACTAAACATTTATAATTAATCGCTAATAACAACAATATAAAAGAAAAAGCAGACTATAGCACCTTATGAAATAATTCATCTCTCAAAATAAAAGCATAACTTAACTAAAGCTAATAGTTCAGAACTTGTATAAATGGACAATGAAATAAATGCATATGCAAATATATATATATAGATATATATATATATATAACTAATTTAATATAATATATATTTTAACATCAATCAATCAAGCGTCCGAGGACTAACATTGAAACAGACTTTTTAGCAAGACTTTATCAATATAATAACGCACCTTTGTTAATCACACTAGATTTGCGTGATATTCAACGTTTTCAATTTTTTTTTTTCTTTTTTTTTTCGTGAAATTTTTGTTGCGAGGCTATGTATAAACAGCTTTCTGGATCATCGACTCGTTGCTGTTTTGTTCCATCGAAATCGCGGTAACCCACTTGAAAACCTTTTCACTTCATTTCAAAAGCCTTTTCAGTAATGCACTTCCATATGATACTGGTCGTCTAAGCAATTCACGGAGCTTCAACTTTACGATCTTACACTTTTGGTACGCGACCCACATTTTCCGGTGTAACGGCTTCCTGAGGCTGCCAGCGTTCGCGTCAGTTTTGTGTCGGTACGACCACAGCTAAACTGACAAACCACCCGACAAATCGTGCTTTTGATGGGCGAACGAGCGGGTCATTTTCAATCCACTGCTTTCGCTTAATGGTGCTTTTTACCATTAAAACAATAAGTTTTATCAGAACACACTCGTTTTTCCATTTTTAAACAAACTAAAACGACTTTAACCCCGAGCCTTAGCTGCTTCTGGTCCGATCGACTTAAAATTTTGACACGTTTCAAGCAAAGGTTAGTACTCTAGAAAGACCTGGTTACTGGTTTACTACGAGCCATCTCTAGCTTTAGTCTCGAGGTTATTGATTGATAGTTTATATAACATATATGATACAATTAATAAATGAAAATTATAGATAAGATATCAAGGCTTCAGAAAAGGCAAAAGAAGGAGGATTTAAACACTTTGCATCCCATAGCCACAAAAAAGATGGATACGATCAGGGCATTACAGTAAGTTCTGTATGATGGTCTGAGACATTTCATTCACATATTTGCTGTAACTTCCTGAACGTTCAAACACATATCCACGTATCTCAGATAGATCGATTGGGCAGACTGGGGATCAAGAGTCCAAAGAAGATTAGTAACAGGGAGGAGCAGTCTTGCGACTCCTTGCCGTGAGTCAAGGCAGCTTGTTGCAAAAGGGCCCTGGAATCCTGTCAATCACTGAGTGGCAACATGTGTGGTTGCAGATGTTCACATATCTGACGCCAGGCTGTTGGTGCCAATGAATCAATACAAGGGGTGACCGTGTATTGCTAGGCAATACCCTTACACCACACCATGTGGAAGCGGTGTGTCAAAGCAAACGCTGTACTTACGTTACGTTCACGGGGCCCTCACACACGTGAACTACGATGCACTCACTGTTGGAGATGGACACTGGATTCGTCTCGAAGACGCTGGTTCCACATTTTGATCCAGTTTGAATCGTGCCTTCGGCACCACCAAACGGAGTCATCGATGGGTGGCGAAAGCAGTTCACGTAATGGACGCCGTATCCCAAATGTCTGCCAGGCGCCTCGTATGTTTCGAAGACACGGGCTTAGGAAGGTGCTACCTGTGCCTGGATGGCGGCCGATGAGGCGCGCTTGGCTGCATCAGGCATTTCTTTACGATGTGATGGTGCTTCCTCGGAACTGGTGTCTGTCAGAAGGCGATCTATAACTGGTCTTTGCGAAATGACATCTCTCGGGATCACTTGTATCAAACCTCCTCAGCATAACAGACCGGCCAATTGCCACCTATTTCTTCAGACTGGCGAGTACCCCTGGAAATATCACGGGCCGATGATTCTCCCCTCCTGGCGTCAGTCGGACAAGCTTGTTGTATTGTCTTGAAAACGGCACAGTATAAGCATTCACCTCACATGCTTCCTTTGTAAACGATTCAGACACTCAAACAATCTTTAAAGTATATTTATACTACACGGAGAACGACGTTAAAGCCTCTATACTATACGTAATGCCAATCACTTGTGATTTCAATCATTTTCATTTCAAATCCTATTCCTTCAAGCCAAGTTCTGTTACGATCCTGCAATTATTTCTTGGTGCGCTAATTTTGTCCATGGATAATATATATGCTGAGTGTTGATTTAAATAAATTTTAATTTAAGAGTTATATTTTTAAAATATAGCTGTAATATTATCATCTTATTTTGTTCAAATTTGAAAATTTGAAATGAATATCTTCAAATTTTCTTTTTCTTTTATTTATGAATTAGTTGCTAAATGGTATTGACTATATACTGCTTTTAAATTGTGCGTTTCTCTTCCATTTTTAATTTTTGTACTTAATCACTCGTTTATCTTTAGATAACCTTTTTAAGCAATAAGATTTTTTAAGATTTCTATGTATCTGTTTAAGTCAATTAAATGCAATTTTTAGATATTTATTTTTATATTTAATGTGGATACATGTAACGCATTTCTCATTGGACAAATGACGAATGATCAGAGTTTATTGATAGCCTTTTCATTCATTGCAAATTTTTCTCGCATGGAAAAGGATTTTCGAATCTCATAGATGAAATTTTTATGCTTTTTCAAGATCTTTTGAATGATGATTTAAAAATAAGGTCTTCAGTTATGTTTGAAAATTATTTTAAATTATTGTACATATTGCAGTCTATCTTTTAAACTTATTGTATGTGCAGAGACATATGTATAAATTTTAAGAATTTAGCTCATCTTTGAGTTTTTATGAAGATTTTTTTTTTATTTTTGGCTTATATTATAGTGCCTTTCTTTTTTTATTTAAGTATTAAATCTTAGTTTATAGATTCTTTTTCATTCATATTTTTATGTTTATAACCCTTTATAATATTGTTTTATTCTTGGTTGATGGTTTGGCAATAATTCTGAAATATTCAACCTAACAGTCTAAAACCTGCTACATAAAAGTATAAGATTTTATTTTTCATTCTCAAAGAAATTTATGTTCTTTATATTTTCAATTTATACATATTTTTATGTTCTCCTACTTTGTTCTTATTTATTTTTTGATTCTTTTGAATTTATATCTTTTCAGAATTCATTTAGAACTCTATCTTTCCTTTTGAATTTGCAATAATTATATTTCATTTTTAATTTAATCTTTAATGATCAGTAGTGATTTCTCTACCTTTTTGTATATATAATGAAAGGATTTTAAATATTATGAATTACAATAATTTGTTAATTTATATAAATCTTTTATAACCACAGCTAATGCTCTCATGCATTTATTGAGCATTTATTTTCCCTTCATAAATGAATGTATTTCAAATTTCATTTCAGATGGTGTAATGAGGATATTATTTATTTTATGTGTTACAAACATAACTCGATGTAATACAATTATATTCCGTCATGTTTTTCTTTCATTTTGAATATTTATCAAAATTTATATGTAACTCGGTTTACTTATCTTTTACAATTGTTCATAGAATTGTTAATCATACTAAGTTTTGAAGATTTGTTAATGTATCGTTAACTATTTAGTCCCTTAAATAAATTAAACATAGTCAAATGCAACGACATATTTTTCTTTTCTTAATTCTTGCTCAAATTGCTTTGAAAGAAAACATTGATTTAAGAAATAAATACATTTTACACTTTATAAATCTAGACTGAAGCATATTAATGCTGTCTTATAAACCTTTTTTAAAACTGAGTCTTTAACACATTTAATTTTATCCGGGCAATTAAGTGAGCTAAAAATTGAAGCAAGGCTAAACGAAAAAACAAAACTTGATTACTATTAAATTATACTGATTAGCTGAAACTTCTCAGTGGGAGATATTTATCTCTATGATTAAGAAAAATCCTTAGAAGTATTATATTTTATATATTATATCAACATATATTTTACTGAGAAAGTCAATTAATTGAGTCTCATCTATGAAAGAAATTAGTTACTTGTTTAAAATACATCAACTTTTTGTGAAGCATGAATTCTTTGTTTAAATGTAGCTTCAACAAAACAACCCATTGCATTGTTGAATTTTTTATTTAATAGCTCAATGCGGCTTATTTAATAATGACGCATTTGCAAAAGTTTTCAAGAGAATACTTCACATTCACATAACTTATCTCTAACAATCATTTTTTGTGTTATTATTCAGAAAACGTTTCTTCACTAATACAAGAAAATTAAATGTCAGATAACGTTATTTCTTAATTAATATTTAGGGTTCTATGGGCAGTGTATTTAAAACATCCAGTAAGAAATATTTTTTCCTCTTTACTCGATTAATCAAAATTAATATTTTAATTATTAATTATTATTTTTGCATTAAATACACACAATGGTAGCTTCCAATTCATTTAATTAGAGTGGTATTTCGTTGTTGAGTAGTTTCTTTCATCATCTATTTTTTAAATATTTTTTTCATTATATTGGGAATATTTATCTTGTTAATCCTATTAATAAATAATAAGATATTTTCATTCTTAAGTAGTAGAAATTTTAAAGTAAACATATCTTTTTTCATTTTCCAGCATGTGAAACATGACATACTATGAAAAATAATTAACTGGAAATATTATGCAATATGTATATTATAAAAGAATTTCCGAATATATGAATAATACTACAGTAAACTAATGCTTTCTCGAACAAAATAATTTGGAAGAAAAAGCAAAGAAAATGTTTTTAACTTTTTTCAATTGGAATATTCACATAAAACATCAAATTTGTATGTATAATAAATAAAATTATTATTAAAGGATTCTTCGTAATTTATAAAGGTTCATTTCTGTACTTTTTATTTTCTGAAATTCAACCAAGAACTTTGTATGTTCAAAGTAGTTATATATAAAATAGGCACGAATAAGTTTAAATATAATATTGATATTTATGAACATATTATATTAAAATTTAAATTTAAATATATTTATCAATTTTATATTTTTGTGATTGAAAATTAATTTACATAATGTATAACTTTATTGTAATAATAAGATTTGAATGTATTAATATAGCATTACTGTAGTAAATGTTGTTGTTTTCATAGTCTAAAAATGTCTTCACTATGAACGAAGTAGATTTAAGGAAATGGTAATAACATCTAAAGTCAGATTTTTGAAAAGCTACAATAGCAGACGCTTTTCTTTGACCCATAACATGTTTGTTTCCTACATTATAAGTTAAATTTAAAGTACATTATTTATTAAATTATCATTAAAATCTATCTCGCAAGTGTTTATTGTATAATCAAAATTCTCTTTCAGGATCATACAAATATATTAAAAGTACTTATAGTTTAATGTAAGAATTTTTAATCTAATATTAGAATAGTATATTTAGTAACTCAAAATTCAAACAATTTTTTTCACTGTTTGAAACATGAAATTTAATATTTAGAATATAAGTTTTATGCAATGAGTATGCCAACATAAAATTATTTTTAAAAAATTTCCTTTACATTTTAAAGATTTCCAATCGTATTAATGCTTACTTTTTTTGTCTTTTATTACCTTTGATTTATTAAAAGATCTCACAGATTTTGTAAAGCAGAAAATTGAATTTTCGAATGATTCTTAACATGTTTTATTATTCTGTCCATTTAGATTGACACTCACAGTAGTCTTTCAACTTTATTCACTTAAAATTTGAATCTTTAATTCATTTTTTCGAGATACAATAACAGTAATTATAAAAAATTTAATGTTATTTTAGCATAAATGTAGTTATGAGTAATAATACCAACTTAATCTAGTGGTGAATAATATAATCGACTTAACTTTAACGGTTATTTATTATTGTATTGTATTTAAAGTAATTGATGATTTACTTTTTCATGTATCACAAGCTCATGGTCGAAGCTGAGTTTGACCAATATATTCTGGGTCTGGTGCCACTATAGATCCACGTCAGTGGACTGCTAATGAGTCTTGAATACCAACTTTGATGTCTTGTCAAATTGATTTTTAATTCTGATGAGTTATAGCCAGTTTGATTTAGTATTTTCTACAAATTTTAGTAATTTAAAGTAATGAGCAGAAGAAAAAAAGCAACATTTTTTTACTCTATTTGCAGTGTGTTCTCTGACCAGATTCAGTTAGACAGTAGCCAGAGAGGTTCTAAAATTATATTAAATTATAAAAGCAAAAACTGAAAAGAAAGAATTACAACTACAAAGAAAGTAGCTTAAAAATATACCAAAAATCAGAAAATCAAACAAGTAAAAAATCGAAATATTTATGAAACCAAACACAATTGTGAAAAATAAAAGTGGAAAATAATATTTAATGTTATATTTACTTTAGATATTAGCTGGGCCTATTTTAGTATCATTTGATAACTATCCTCATCAATAAAATATGTTATATAAAATAGTTATAAAATAAATATAATTTGAAAATATTTCAATTGATCATAGAAGGAATAAAAAAAGAAGGCTCATAAGACTAGCCAAAAATAAATCTTAGAACAAAAGCTAAAATAACTAAACTAAAAATTAAAAAAGATAAAAGATAAACAAAAGATAAAATTTAAATTACAAGCATCCACATGTATTAAAGATAGTTAAAGAAGATACATATTATTAGAAGTTTACATATACAAAAATAATTTAAATTCAGAAAAGAAATAATTTACTTACTTATTTAGAACAATAAAGCTACTTAGTTATACATGATTATGAACATAATTATAATAATAAGAGGGAAGAGGAGAAACATATATGATATATTTGGAAGAGAGAGAGAGAGAGAACGAGAGAGAGAGAGATATAATAAACAAGGTAATAAATGCTATACGATTAATTAATTTAAATATAATAAATTGAAGTATTTGTTTGCCTTCGTTTAAAACAAAATAAGAGAGCTCTAGCATTTCAATTTCAGAACTTTATTTCCCTTCTGTTAAAACTTCTTAAATAACATATCCTTAAGTATTAGTAACACTATGCTCATGGAAATGAAGCATCGTCTCCAGTTAATTATCATTCCCGTGCTATTTTTACCTAATGACTCAAATTTGGAAACTTGAATTCTGCAACCTAGAAGATGATCTTCAGTTACTTCATCACAAGGCAATCAAATCCATTAAACAATGAAGAATAGAAACGAAATAGAAGCCTGCAAAATGTTTCTTGAAACCGCATTTCTCTTAATGTTTCAGGAATAATTTTTCTGGATGACCAGCGATATCTAGTAGTGTGGGTTGGATAGAAAATTCATCAAAGCCAGAAATAGATTTCTTACTTTGATTGTTTGTTTGACTTTCCAATTCTTCAGCCTTTATTTTCTGCTCTGTAAATATTCTTGTCAGATCGAACAATATGTACTTATTTATATTGATTGTGACCAGAAATTGAGAAGTCGTTTGTCTCAAGATTTGCAAAAGACTTTTGAGGAGTTTGCCTTTAACTGATTAAATTTGAATAAATGATAATTTAATTTGTAATACTTTCACTTTGTCACGAAGATACTCTGTATCGTTGTCACTAAAATCCTTTTCATCCGGTAATTTTCTTCATTTTAAAGACTTTAATTCTTAATGAAAATATCTAAATTTAAAATTCTTAAGCTTTGTTCCTAGAAAAGGTAAGTATTGTAAACATGGAATGAACTGTTATTATTTATACTATTAAAATACTAGATAATGAGGTTACTAGTATTAATATTATATTATAATAGTAATAATATCATCAATATTAGAAATGACTGAAGCGATATTATTTAACTATTATATCACTGTTTAATTCTGATAAAAATATCCAAGATTTTAGAGAGTTCTCTAAAGAAAGCTTTTATTTGTCTAGAAAAGAGTAAGATTGCAAAATCAAATTGAATGAACTGTTAATATTTATCAATCATAATTTCTGGATTTGGATTTTTATAATCAATTATTTTGTTTATCATTATTAATATTAATATAAATTTGCGAATACCTCAGAAAACTTATTAAACCTTGAAAATGAGTGTATCACAAATTTAATATAATATTCCAAGTATATTTTCCGTTAACACATTTTATGTAACTGTTGTTCTTTTATATTATAATCATTATAGTTGATTTTAATCTTATGGAGAATATAAAATATGTTTATTATAATAATATGAATCTATTTTATAATAAATATATTTTTTTTTTAATGATTTTTTGTTCAACATAGAAATATATTTTACTCTCAGAAGGAATAGCTACAAGAAAACTATTACCTTGCTAATTACCATATCCTCCAAGTTTCCAAAATGATCACAATTTTGATAAATCAAAAGACTTAAGTTGTCCAAGGTATTTGCAAATGAATATAGCCAATGTTTCGTGTGTTATTATGAAACTTATATATTGAAAACCTAAAACTTTTACCTTTGTTTTCAAGTTTAATTGGAAGAAAATTTAAGCGTACACTCCGAAAAATTTTTTGATAAAGTAAATTTTAAGAATGTAATGAGAATTGAAAAACACTTAGAAAATTTGTTATGTACTTACTATCAAAAGTACACTTACAAAGTAGTAAACAAAAACTAAGACTTCTGTAAATCATGTACTGTAAATAATTGCAAATATATACCAATTGTGTGACTAAATTTACAGAATATACTTATCTAAGAATTACCCGATAATTGATAACATAGCCTTGAACTAAGAATTTATAGTTGTTCTGAACTTTTATCTGTCTCTGATTATTATATATATATATATATATAATGCTAAAAAGTTCGAGATATTTGCCTTCATAATGGAAAGCTTCATTTTAAAAGACTTTCCGTAGAACCACTTTGACCTACACACGAGTTAGGATCTGGATATAATTTTCGTATTAACTGAAGACCGCTCCATCTCAACTGGAGCAGCAATATGTATTTCAGACTCATGAATGGAACCTATTGTACAAAAGATTGTTGATAACATTCTAGGAACAGTTTTCAATTACATACGCTCATCCTACTGAATATAGAATATAGTATATATATATATATAATAAATATATAATCTAGAGGTTGATCAAAAGAGAAGAAAATTGAAGCGGATAGGAAAATTATGCTACAGAATAGAAATGATTAAATGTCAGAAAATAGAATGATTTATTTCAGAGTTACATAGTTACGACTGTAGGCTCAGTAAGGTGTTCTCATCTCTATATTTAGGCTATCAAACGCCGACGACGTAGGCATAGATTGATAATCCTTCATTCATGCTGTGGTAATTCTCCAAATTTCTCATCCAAGCTCGGGATAGGTCATCAACATTGGTCCATGCAGTCCTCTTCCCATCATATCCCAGACATGCTCGAATACAGAATCTGGCTGTCCAAGAAGTGTTTAGAGTATAAGATAGCTCATAGCAACACGTGCCGTGATCTGGCATTATCGCTGGAAAAAGACCGGTACATTACAAAGGAACGGTATCAAAAAGAAAAGGATCAAGCAATTTAAAATCATCACAGGATCAAAGATCAACATAAGATCAAGTAATATTAAATCAAGTAATATTAAAAGACATAGGCTATACACCTAGTGTTTCTGTATGATAGAACAAAAGATATTTTTAAACATATTGAAACATAAATGTCAGTTTTACAATGAAAAATAAAGATATATTCACTGAAAATTGCGTTTAGAAGGAGTACTTACCTAAATATAAATTATGAGATTTTAAAGTAACTTAAAAGGGGGAGGAGCTTGGAGGGGGAGTTACGAATCTATTTCTACGAACGTAATTCTAGAATTGAGTTCTTTCATTCATTTATTCTATCTGCTATTAAATTCGAGTAAATAGTTTTCCACAGCATTCATTCGGAAACGTCATTTTTTTATTCATATAAAAATTATTATACATTATATGTTTTTTAAAATTATAATGCTTTTAGCTTATGACTGATGGAAAGTAACATTCTTATTTTTAAGAGGAATTTTTTTATAGTTTTTAATTTTCCTCTACTATCTATTAAGTATTACAGTTTGGTTTTCTTCATGCTGCTCGTCATCTAATCAAAATAAATAATTTTATGGCAAATTAATTAACCATACATTATTTTTAAATATACAAAAATATTACTTATTTTAATTTAGATTTTGTTGCAATAAACTTAAAACACCTCACACACACACAATATATATGGACATAAATATATTTTATAAGCATTATCAAGGTTTGTTCGCCAAATACAAATTTTTATTCATTCTGAGTAAATGCTTAATCGAACAAAACAAATTTTCACTCATTATCTGTTTGTAGCCTCATTAAAATATATGTTACTATAATTACAATAGTTTAATTGCTGCTACGTATATTTCTCTAATATATCTATGATATACTTAACTGATTAGGAAAAAACTATTGCTCTTATTGATATATTTTAAGAAATATTTTCCTTGAATGAAGTAATAGTAAAAGTTCAAGATACTTTGTCCAAATGATTAATAAATTTTGCGTATTAAGTAGATTTTGAATCTTCAATCTTTCCCTGTCATGAATTCTTCGTAACATCAAGTATACAATATGAAATGTAGTATGAACTACAAAATA
>BMAW01041287.1:663410-692928 GCA_019974015.1 Nephila pilipes | reverse complement strand
TATCTATCTATCTATCTATCTATCTATCTATCTATCTATCTAACCATACATACATACATTGCGAAGCGGTTCATAATTTTGAACATAGATCAAGTGACGCGCGATGTTGTCACCTTAGCTGACAACTCCCTCTTTTAACTTCTACACCACTCCAATGAAAATACTTTGAACTTCAAAGGGCTTGACTTACGTCAGCTCAGCTACATTGCGAGCTTCAGAATAGCTCGAACCCATGACTCTTTGGGAATGCGGTCAAATTTAATGATATTTTATCCATTCTTACTTTTTCTCCCACATTTGTAGAATGGTTCTTTTACGCATGATTACAGCAGGAAAACAGAGTCTGGATGTCAAATGTCAGATTTGTTCACCAGACTTTGAAGTAAAACAAAATTTGGCATCTGTCCAGTCGTATAAGTTCGAATATAGAAATTATTTGCAGCATGCAGTGCATTTGGTTATTCTAAATGAGAAAAACAAAGATATATATTTATAAAAACTAATTACTTTAAATGCTATACATCAATTTAGATTTGTCTTTCACAAAACATAAATATATTGTTTTAGCATCAGGTAGTCTAGATTCCCAACATTTTGCATGCATATTGAAAGAACACAAATAATTTACATACCTGAATATTTTATTTCAAAACTTTTTACACATTTATAAATTTCTCCGACACAATTTATTGAAATTGAAATAGACAAATGCCTCCAGTACGTATATTTATTTTATATATAAGAAGCGGTAGACACAGTAAAAGAATATTAAATTTAATACTGTACGGTTCAGGACATGTATTTCAGTTCAGTTTAACATGTATTGAAAAAGATTAATTTTCAAATGCACATCAAATGAAATAGAAAATTGTACATGAATATTGCATTTGAAAACATTCACCAGTATAAAGGAAATGTAGAGTGCAGTCTGCATTTCAAAATAATATGTAATCAGTGTGATGTAAAGAACATTATATACAAAAAATATGTGTTTATAAAACTAGTTATTTATGACAAATTAAACTTCAATACTCTTTAATTAAAAACAAGTTAAAAAGCAGCATCAAAAATTAAAAAAAACAAAATAATATGCAAGAAATCAGCAGTACCATTGAGTAAAAAGATACAAGAGTTATTCAACATTTAAACAGAGAAATAATTTTATAGCAAAATTGCCTCATTCAGTTACTGCATTTTTAAAAAATTTTTATGTATTTCACTTGGTGTGTGTGTGTGCCATCAAATTTTCGATCGTTAATCTAACCAACTTCCCATCAAGATAGAGCTCTGAAACTTTTGGAATCGTTCTTACTCCCCTAAAAATGCAATATTTAGACATTTGAGACAAGTTTTAATTAAAATTTTCTTTAAAAATACAGTTTAGCCTAACTACTTGGCGCGATTACAAAAATTGGCAGCAAACTTGGCGATTTTTTTTGGGCTTAACGTTAAGTCCGTAAAACGGACCAAGGTAGCCACATTTTGCAAAATACCACCAAAAAACTCTTGTCGCCAAGGGTCGTTGAGTTAAACTGCATTCCAACCATTTAATTTACCGGATGAAATTAATTTTAGTTAGTTTTAATGTTTATATGTATTTCACTTGGTGTGTGTCTGTCTATGTATGTATCAGTGTGTCATCCAATTTTCTATGACTAATTTAACCAACTTCCCAATAAGCTAGAGCTCTGAAATTTCGAGAACCGTTCTTATTTGCCCAAGAATGCAATATTTAGATATTTAGGACCAGTTTTAACTAATATTTCAATAATTTTCTTAAAAACCTTTGTTACTATATAAAAACGTTGGTTTTTAAAATCTCCAATTACTTATAAACTTGTCCATGTATACCCCACCAGCTTCTTTGCACTTATTCCATCTTTTGCTTTATTCATTATACTTTAAATATATTTACATTGATTTCGAAGTTAGTTTTGTATTATTTTTTTATTTACTCCTTATACGTTGTTGAACTTGATGCTACGCAAAAAAAAAAATTTCATGTAACCAAACAAATAAAAACCCATAGGATAAAAGTCAAGCCTGTTAGAAAAATAAGATACAAGCTACTAACCCGATTAGCAATCAGTTTCAAGCATTTATTGTGCTATGTGAGGTCAAGCATTGTTTCTCTAAAAACGCACGATTTTCCTCTACCATGCGGAACATGTATTGCTCAACGCAGACTTGACTTACTTTTCAATCATGTTATCATGTATTATCTATGGCAATGCATTGTCTTTCCAAATAAATCACAGAAAATCGGAACTTGGGTACTCATGTCATTGAGGATGCTTTCACTCAACTTTCTAAATTTTTTCAAGCGTAAGCTATGCGCTCTTCATTAAACTATTAGGGGGGGTCTTTCATCAAGCAAGAAAATATTTTTGATGGTTTTAAATTGTTTGAAAGTAAAAATCAAATAACAAAACACTGTTTTTCAAAAGTACTTTCTTGGAACGGACGCATCATCTTAATTGTAAAACATCATGGACGATATTTACGTAACTATTGATAAAAAATGTCAATAAAACTCCTAATAAAGATACCAATTAAACTTCCGAGTGTTTTAATTGCCTTTATTATACGTTTTCTTCTTTCAAAATAATCGTCTTATTAAATACTGAATCACACTCATACAAAACAATCCATAAATTAAAAAGATAAAACCTTCTTTAAAAAAGGAGTAAAAATAAAATTTCATATTTAATTATGAAATGTAAACATTATATAATAGAAAAATTACCAAAAGAATATAAATTAAACGAGAAAGGAAATTGAAAAATAACAAAAATTATCAAACTAACATACAAATGCACAAAAACTTAAGAACCAAAATGCATTTTAAAAGCATTTATGAGAAGTAGAACAATACATACCCAATGGAATCCAAAAATTAATAACCTATGAGAATAATATAATCAACTAAACACTATAATTAATCGCTTAATAAACAACAATATTAAAAAGAAAAAAAAATGCAGGACTATAGCACCTTATGAAATAATTCACTTACACTCCAAAATAAAAGCATAACTTAACTAAGCTAATAGTTCAGGAACTTGTAAATGGACAATGAAGGCTCGTACATGTATATATATATATATAAACACATCAATCAATAACTCCGGACATAACATTGAAACAACATTTTTGCAAACCTATCATCAAATAACACCTTTAATTAGTACCTTTTAAGGTGATACAATCGTTAACCTTTTCAATTTTTCTTTTCTTTTTCGCAAGAAATCTTTTTTGTTGCGAGTAAATAGCGATAAACAGCTTTCTGAATCATCGACTCGTTGCTGTTTTTGTTCCATCGAAAGCAATCGCGGCACCCACTTGGAAAAAACCTTTTTCACTTCACTTCAAAAAACCTTTTTCAGTAAATACACTTCCATATGATATCTGTGTCATCTCAGCAATCTCACGGAGCTTCACTTTACGATCTTTCATTATAATTTTTGTCACTTCACTCACATTTTCCGGTGTAACGGCTTCCACAGGTCTACCCGAGCGTTCCGCGTCATTTGTGTCGGTACGACCACGTTTAAACTCGGCAAACCACCGACAAATCGTTGCTTTTGATGGACAAGAGTCCGGGTAACATTTTTCAATCCATTGTTTCGCTTGTACGGTGTTTTTACTCATTAAAAAACAATGTTTTATCAGAACACGAAACTCGGTTTTTTCCATTTTTTAAACAAACTACAAAACGACTTTACTCCAACCTCGATAACTCAGCTGTTTCTGGTCCGATCGACTTAAAATTTTGACACGTTTCAAGCAAAGGTTAGTACTCTAGAAAGACCTGGTTACTGGTTTACTACGAGCGCCATCTCTGGGTTAGTCTCGGGAGTTATTGATTGATGTGTTATATATACATATATATGTATATATATATAAATGAATAGAAATTCATAGATAAGATATCAGTTATTTCAGAGAAAAAGGCAAAAGAACGGAGGATTTAATACCTTGCTGATCCCCCAGTAGCGCAAAAAAAAGATGCGATACGATCGGGCATTAAGGCATACAAGTTCTGTATGATGTCTTGAGACATTTCATTCCATATTTGCTGTAACCTTGCCTCTAGTTCGTTCAAACTCGCTATCCCAAGTTATCTCAGATAGGCTCGATTGGAGACAGATCTGGGGATCGGACAGTCCAAAGAAGGGTAGTAACAGGGAGGAGACAGTCTTGTGACACCTTTGCCGTGTGAGGCCGAGCATTGTCTTGTTGCAAAAGGGCTCCTGGATATCCTGCAATCACTTGAGTGGCAACACATGTGGTTGCAGGATGTCATGGACATACCGCTGGGCTGTCATGGTGCCACGAATCAATACAAGGGGTGACCGTGTATTGTAGGCAATGGCACCCCTTACCACCACACCCGCTGTGGAAGCGGTGTGTCGCCGTAAAGCAAACGCAGGATTGAGACGTTCACCACGGGGTCTCCACACACGAACACGATTGTCATCACTGTTGAGATGGAATCTGGATTCGTCTCTGAAGACGACCTGGTTCCATTCCACTGCAGTCCAGTTTAGTCGTGTTCGGCACCACTCCAAACGGAGTCATCGATGGGTGGGCGTCAAAGGCAGTTCACGTAATGGACGCCGTGATCCCAAATGTCCTTCAGCCAGGCGCCTTCGTATGTTTCGAGAAGACACAGGGGCTTCTAGTGAAGGTGCTACCTGTGCCTGGATGGCGGCCGATGAGGCAGTTGGCTGTAATCGTGCATTTCTTACGATGTGATGGTCTTCTCGAGACTGGTCTGTCGAGGGCGTCCTTAGCCTGGTCTTCGCGTAAATGACATCTCTCGGATCCACTTGTATCAAAACCTCCTCACAACATAATCAGAGCGGCCTAATTGACGAGCTACTTGCCTAGCTGACCACCCAGCTTCCATCAGGCCGATGATTCTCCCCCTCTCATACTGCGACAGCTGCTCGTATTGTCTTCGAAAACGGCGTAATGGCATATCTACCTCAGCTCTTCCTTTGTAAACGATTCAGCACACTCAAACAATCTTTGGGTACCTATTTTATACTACACGGAGAACGACGTTAAACGCCCTCTACTGGCTATACGTAATGCGCAATCACGCTGCATTTCTAATCATTTTCATTTCTCCCCGATGTGTACCTTCAAGCCAAGTTCTGTTACGATCCCGCAATTATTTCTTGGTGCGCTAATTTTCTTGTCCATGAGTATATATATATATATATATGAGTGTTGATTTAAATAAATTTTAATTTAATTGATATATTTTTTTAAAAATATACTGTAATTATTTATATCTTATTTTTAAATTTTGTTTTAAATTTTTGAAATGAAATTCTCTTAAAATTTTCTTTTTTCTTTTTATTTATGAATTAGTTGCTAAATGGTATTGCTATATACTGCTTTTAAATTGCTACGTTTCTCTTCCATTTTTAATTTTTGTACTTAATCACTCGTTTATCTTTTAGGATACCTTTTTATGCAATAAGATTTTTTAAGATTTCTATGTACTGTTTAGTTTTCAATTTAAATTGCAATTTTTTGAATATTTATTTTTTTAATATTTATTGATACATGTAAATTGTGCATTCATTGGACAAATGACTGAATGATTCTAGAGTTTATCGATAGCCTTTTCGTAACCATTAAAAATTTTTCTCCCCGTGGAAAAGGATTTTCGAATCTCATATGATGAAATTTTTATGCTTTTTCAAGTCTTTGAATGATTTAAAATAAGGCTTTCGTGGGTTAATTGGTTTTGAAAATTATTTTTTAAATTATTGTACATATTTTTAGTACTCCATTCTTTTAAACTTATTGCATGTGAAGACATATACATGTAAAGTTCTTAAGAATTTAGCTCATCTTTTGAGTTTTTATGAAGATTTTTTTTTTATTTATTTTGGCTTATATTATGTGCCTTTCTTTTTTATTTTAAGTATTAAATCTTAGTTTTATGATTCTTTTTAATTCATATTTTTTATGTTTATAACCCTTTTATAATAATATGTTTTATTCTTGGTGATGGTTTGGCCAATAATTCTAGAAATATTCAACCTAACAGTCTAAAACCTGCTACATCAAAAGTATAAGATTTTCATTTTTTTCTATTCTCAAAGAAATTTATGTTTTATAATTTTTTCAATTTATACATATTTTTTTATGTTCTCCACTTTTGCTTATTTATTTATTTGATTTCTTTTGAATTTATATCTTTTCAGAGAATTATTTAGAACTCTATCTTTCACTTTTGAATTTGCAATAATTATATTTCATTTTTAATTTAATCTTAATGATCAGTAGTGATTTTCTATACATTTTTGTGATATATATAATGAAAAGGGAATTTTTTAAATATTAAGGAATTAACAATAATTTGTTAATTTATATAAAATCTTTATATAACCACATAAATGCTCTCATACACATTTATTGAGCTTTTACTTATTTTCCTTCATAAATGAATGATTTCAAATTTCATTTCAGATTGAAGGTAATTGAGGATATTATTTTATGTTTAATGTGTTACAAACATTTAACCGATGTAATTACAATTATATTCCGCATGTTTTTCTTTCATTTGAATATTTAATAAAATTATATGTAACTCGGTTACTTTATTTATCTTTTTACAATTTTCTAATATGAATTGTTAATCATACTTAAGTTTGAAGATTTGTTAATGTATCGTTAACTATTTTGTCCTTAAAATAAGTTAAACATAGTCAAATGCAACGACATATTTTTCCTTTTCTCTTAATTTTGCTCAAATTGCTTTAAAGAAAACATTGATTTAAGAAATAAATACATTTTACACTTTATAAATACGAATGAAGCAATTTGAAGTAATGTTGCTTATAAACCTTTTTAAAAACGATCATACAATTAAGCTTACATTTAATTTTATCTGGGCAATTAAGTGAGTAAAAAATTAAAAGTAAGGCTAAACGAAGAAAAAACTTGATTGCTAACGATAATTATACTGATTAGCTGAAACTTTCAGTGAGATATTTATTCCTTGATTTAAAGAAAAATCTCTTAGAAGTATTATATTTTATATATTATATCAACATATTTTACTGAGAAAGTCAATTATTGTAGTCTTCATCTATGAAAGAAATTAGTTACTTGTTTAAAAAAATACTATCAACTTTTTCTTAGTGAAGCATGAATTCTTTTGTTTAAATGTGTTTTCAGCAAAACAACCTATTGCATTGGTTGAATTTTATTTAATAGCTCAACTGCGGCTTATTTAATAATGACGCATTTTTTGTATAAAGTTTTCAAGAGAATACTTCAGCATTTCACATAACTTATCTCTAACAATCATTTTGAATAATTGTGTTATTATTCAGAAAACGTTTTTTCACTAATAAGAAAATAATTAAAATGTCCAGATAACGTTATTTAAGAATTAATATTTAGGTTCTATAGAGCAGTGTATTTAAAAACATCCAGTAAGAAATATTTTTTTCCTCTTTTAATTACATCAAAATTAATATTTTAATTATTAATATCTAATTTTATTTTGTTAAATACACAATGGTAGCTTCCAATTCATTTAATTAGAGTGGTATTCGTTGTTGAGTAGTTTCTTTCATCATCTATTTTTAAATATTTTTTTTCATTGACTATTGGGAATATTTAATTTTCCTTACACTCATTAATAAATAATAAGGTATTTTCATTCTTATTAAGTTACGATAGAAATTTTTAAAGTAAACGATATCTTTTTCATTTTTCCAGCATGAAACATGAAAAAATACTTGAAAAATAATTAACTGGAAATAATTATGCAATATTAATATTTAAAATGAAATTTCTAATCCATTATGAAAAATGAATACTATTCACAGTAAACTAATTGCTTTCGAACAAAATAATTTGGGAAGAAAAGAAGCAAAGAAAAATAGTTTTTAACTTTTTTTTCAATTGGACATATTCACATAAAAACATCAAAATTTGTATGTATAATAAATAAAATTATTATTAAAGGATTCTTCGTAATTTTATAAAGGTTCATTTCCTTGTACTTTTTATTTTTCTGAAATTCAACCAGAACTTTGTATGTTCAAACAGCAGTTATATATAAAAAATGAGCTGAATACATTTAAATATAATATTATATTTATGAACATATGTATAATTAAAATTTAAATTTAAATATATTTACAATTTTTATATTTTTTGTGATTGAAAATTAATTTACATAATGTATAACTTTATTGTAATACATAAGATTTGGGAAAATGTATTACAAAATGTAGCATTACTGAAGATGCAAATATTAGTTTTTATAGTCTAAAATATCTTCACTATGAACGAAGTAGATTTAAGGAAAATGTAGCAAAACACTTAAAAGTCAGATTTTGAAAAGCTACAATAGCAGACGCTTTTCTTTGACGCCAAACATGTTTGTTTCCACATTATAAGTTAAATTTTAAAGTACATTATTTATTAAATTATCATTAGTAAAATTATCTCGGCAAGTGTTTATTATAATTCAACAAAATTTCTTTCAGGATCTGACAAATATATTAAAAAGTACTTGATTGTACAATGTAAGAATTTTTAATTAAGTACTTTAGAATAGTATATTTAGTAACTCAAAATTCATAACAATTTTTCTCATTTTGAAACATGAAATTTAATATTTAAGAATATATTTTTTTATGCAATGAAAGTATGCGCAAAACATAAAATTATTTTTAAAAATTTCCTTACATTTTTTAAAGATTTCCAATCGTATTAATGCTTAATTTTTTTTTGTCTTTTATTACCTTTGATTTATTAAAAATTAATGATTTTGTAAACGAAAATTGAATTTTTCACGAATGATTCTTAACATGTTTTTATTATTCTGTCCCCATTTGAAGGACACTCACAGTTTTAGTTCTTTCAACTTTATTCAATTAAAATTCTGAATCTTTAATTCATTTTTCGAGATACAATAACAGTAATTATAAAAAAATTTAATGTTATTTTAGCATAAATGTAGTTGTGGTAATAATAAATTAACTAATTAGTTGAACATTAATCATTCGACTTAACTTTAACGGTTATTTATTATTGTATTGTATTTTTAAAGTACATTGAGAAATTTATTACTTTTTTCTGTATCAATAAGCTCATGGTCGAAGTGAGTTTCGACCAATCATGTTCTTGGGTCTTGGTGCCACTATAGATCCAATGTGCAGTGGACTCTTAAGCCAAGTCATGAATACCAACTTTGATTCTTTGGTCCAAATTGATTTTAATTCTTGGCTTATAGCCAGCTTTGATTTTAGTATTTTCACAATTTTTAGGTATATTTTAAAGTATGAGCAGAAGAAAAAAAAGCAACATTTTTTACTCTATTTGGTATTGTTCCTGAACCATATTCAGTTAGCTGCAGTAGCCAGAGGTTCTTTAAAATTATATTAAATTATATAAAAAAAAATTACTGAAAAAGAAAATTACAATTCAAAAGAAAGTAGCTTAAAATATACCAAAAATCAGAAAATCAAACAATAAGTAAAAATCGGAAATATTTGTAAACCCAAAACAATATGTGAAAAAAATAAAAGTGGAAAATAATATATTTAATGTTATAATTTACTTTAGACTATTAAGCTGGGCTATTTTAGTATCATTTGTCAAGCTATCCTCATCAACAAAATATGTTATTAAAATAGTTATAAAACTAAATATATAATTTGAAAATATTTCACAGTTGTATCATAGAAATTAAAATAAAAAAAGAAGACTCATAAGTTACCAAAAATAAATCTTTAAGAACCAAAAGCTAAAATAACTAAACTAAAAAAAATTAAAAGATAAAAAGGTAAAGCAAAAAGATAAAATTTAAGTACAAAGCATCACATGTATTAAAATTACGTTAAAAGAAAGATACATATATTTAGAAGTTTACATAACAAAAACAATTTAAATTCAGAAAAAAATAATTTACTTACTTATTTAGAACACATAAAAGCTGTACTTCAAGTTATACATAGACTTGATAGAGCATATATATATATATATATATATATATAGAGAGAGAGAGAGTATATATATATACAGAGAGAGAGAGAGAGAGAGCATATATATATATATATATATATAAGTATGTGTATACGTATGTAATTTAAATTGTTAATAAATTGAAGTATTTGTTTCCTTAGATTTCGTTAAATACAAAATAATGAGAGCTCTAGCATTTCTCAATTTCAGAACTTTATTTCCCTTCTTGTTAAAACGACTTCTTAAATAACATATACTTTAAGTATTAGTAACACATGGCTCATGGAGAAATGAAGCATCGTCTCCAGTTAATTATCATTCCCGTTGCTATTTTTACCTAATGACTTCAACGCAGGAAAAAACTAACGAATTCTGCAACCTAGAAAGATGATCTTCAGTTACTTCATCATCAAGGCAATCAAATCCATTAAACAATGAAGAATAGAAAACCGAAATAGAAGCCCACTTTTCAAAATGTGTTTCTTTTCGGAAACTGCATTTCTCTTAATGTTTGGAATAATTTTTCTGGATGACCGAATATCTAAGTGTAGTTGGGGTTGGATAGAAAATTCATCAAAGCCACAGAAATAGATTTCTACTTTTTTGATTGTTTGTTTGACTTTTTCCAATTCTTCAGCGCTTCTATTTTCTCGCTCTGTAAATACATTCTTTGTCCTTAAGATCGGAACAATATGAACTTTTATTTAATGGATTGTGACTAAATTCCGGGAAATTAAAGTTTGTCTAAGATTTAAAAGACTTTCAGAGGAGTTTGCCTTTTAATCGATTAAATTTGAATAAATGATAATTTAATTTGTAATACTTTTCACTTTGTCACGAAAGATACTGTATCGTTGTCAATAAAATCCTTTTTTTTTTCATCCGGTAATTTTCTTTTTTTCATTTTTAAAGCGATTTAATTCTTAATGAAAATATCCTAAAATTCTTAAAATTCTTTAAACCTTTTGTTCCTAGAAAAAGGTAAGATTGTAAAACCAAATGGAATGAACTGTTATTATTTAACTATTAAAATACTAGATAATGAGAGTTATCTAGTATTAGTAATTATATTATAATAGTAAATAATATCATTATCTAATATTATAAATACTAGACAATGATATTATTTAACTATTATAATACTGTTTAATTCTTGATAAAAATATCCTAAAATTCTTAGAGTTCTCTAAAGCTTTTGTTCCTAGAAAAAGGTAAGATTGCAAAATCAAATGGAATGAACTGTTAATATTTATCAATCATAATTCTGAATTTGCGATTTTTATAATTCAGATTATTTTGTTTATCATTATTAGATTTATTAATATAAATTTAGCGAATACTCCAGAAAAAAAATTATTAAACTCGTGAAAATGAGTGTATCACAAATTTAATATAATATTCCAAGTATATTTTCCGTTACAATATTCTATGTAACTGTTGTTCTTTATATTATAATCGACAATTGATAGTTAGATTTTTAATCTTATGGAGAACATAAAAATATGTTTATTATAATAATAATATCTATTTTATTAATAAATATATATTTTTTTCTTTTAATGATTTTTTGTTCAACATAGAAATATATTTTACTCTGCGAAGGAATAACATTACAAGAAAAACTATTACCTTGCTAATTCAAATCATTTGCCTCCAAGTTTCCAAAATGATCACAATTTTGATAAATCAAAAGACTTAAGTTATTCCAAGGTATTTTTTGCAAGAATTGAATATTAGCGCCAATGTTTCAATTGTGTTATTATGAAACTTATATATTGAAAACGCTAAAAACTTTTACCTTTGTTTTCAAGTTTTCAATTGGAAGAAATTCTTAAGGCAGTGGTACACTTCCGAAAGAATTTTTTTATTAAAGTAAATTTTAAGAATGTATGAGAATTAGAAAAACACTCTAGAAAAGTTTCGTTAGTGTACATTTTAACTATCAAAAGTACACTTTATACAAATATAAACAAAAACTAAGACTTTCTGTAAAATCATGGTAACCGTAATTAAGCAAATATATATTCAAATTGTGTGTACTAAATATTACAGAATATAACTTATCTAAGAATTACCCGATAATTTTGATAACATAGCCTTGAACTAAGAATTTATAGTTGTTCTGAACTTTTATCTGCTCTGAATTTATATATATATATATATATATATATATAATGCATAAAAGTTCGAGATATTTTGCCTTTCATAATGGAAAGCTTCATTTTAAAAGACTTTCCGTAGAACCACTGGACCTACACATGAGTTATGATCTGGATAGTAATTTTCTGTATTAGCTGAAGACCGCTCGTCATTATCTCAAGAACTTGGACAGCAAATATGTATTTCAGACTCATGAATGAACCTATTGTACAAAGATTGTTGATAAATATTCTAAGGAACAGTTTTCAATTACATAACGCTCATCCCCACTGAATATAGAATATATATATATATATATATATATATATATATATATATACCAAGAAGGAGTTGTCAAATAGAGAAGAAAATTAGCGGATAGGAAAATTATGTACAGAATAGAAAATGATTAAAATGTCAGAAAAATAGAATGATTTATTTCAGAGTTACATAGTTACGACGTAACGAGCTCAGTAAGGTGTTCCCCATCTCTAGCTTGTATGCAAAACGCCGTACGACGTGGCATAGATTGATAAAGCTCCTTCATGGTCTGCTGTGGTAATTCTTTCCAAATTCTCTCCAATTGTCGGGATAGGTCATCAACATTCCCTGGTCCATGCAGTCGCCTTCCCATCATATCCCAGACATGCTCGAATACAGAGAGATCTGGCTGTCCAAGGAAGTGTTTGACAAGCTATAAGACAGCTCATAGCAACACGTGCCGTATGTGATCTGGCATTATCCTGCTGAAAAAAAGACCAGGGTACTACAAAAGGAACGGTATCAAAAAAGGATCAAGTAATTTAAAATCATCACAGGATCAAAGATCACAAAAGGATCAAGTAATATTAAATCAAGTAATATTAAAACAGCTATAACCTAGTGTTTCTGTATGATAGAAACAAAAGATATTTTTCAAACATATTTTGAAACATAAATGTTTCAGTTTTAATATGAGAAAAAATAAAGATATATTCACTGAAAATTGCGTTTAGAAGGAGTACTTACCTTAAATATATATAAATTATGAGATTTTAAAGTAACTTAAAAGGGGAGGAGGAGCTTGGAGGGGGGACGATTTAAATCTACATTTGCTACGAACGTAATTCTTAGAATTGATTCTTTCATTCATTTACTTCTATCTGCATATTAAATTAGCGAGTAAATAATTTTTCCACAGCATTCATTCGGAATAACGCATTTTTTTATTCATATAAAAATTATTATAATTATATGTTTTTTAAAATTAGTAATACTTTTATGCATTATGACTGATGGAAGTAACATATCTTATTTTAAGAAGGAATTTTTTTATAGTTTTTTTTAATTTTCCTCTTACTATCTATTAAGCAGTTTTACAGATGGTTTTTTCTTCAGCTGCTCGTCTCATTAATCAAAAATAAATAATTTTATGGCAAATTAATTAACCAATACATTATTTTTAAATATTATACAAAAATATTACTTATTTTAAATTTTAGATTTTGTTGCAATAAAAACTTAAACACTCACACACACACACATATATATATACACAAATATATATATTTATAAGCATTATCAAGGTATTTTCCTAAATACTAAAATTTTATTCATTCTGAGTAAATGTTAATCGAACAAACAAATTTTCACTCATTATCTGTTTGTATTCATTAAAATATATGTTACTATAATTAATATTTAATTGCTGCTACGTATATTTCTCTCTAATATTCTTTAATACCGATATACTTAACTGATTAGGAAAAAAAAACTATTGCTCTTAATTTAGATATATTTTAAGAAAAATATTTTTCCTTGAATGAAGTAATAGTAAGAAGTTCAAGTACTTTTGTCAAATGATTAATAAATTTGCGTATATAAATAAGTAGATTTTGAATCTTTCAATCTTTTCCCGTCATGAATTCTTCGTAAATCCAAGGTATACAATATGAAATGTAAGTATGAACTACACAAAATATATAAATATGCAAAGCATTTAAAGTACTTCATTCGCTATTCGTTGTTTGAATTCAATCAATGGTTATTTACATAAATTACGAAATAAATTAAAAATGGATAGAAGTAGAAGTTATATATACTATTGAATACAATAGCCTTCAAATATTACAATAACGTTGTGAACCTTCGCTTTCGTCTTTTCAATATTTGATCTTTTAAGAAAGCAGAGATCATTCCCAAACATAACTTTTACTTATTCCTCTTTCAGAATAAGGATTTCATTATCTTCTTCCTCAAAATTATGAAAAGAAAACATTATTTTCCTTGCTGTCTAAAGTGGAATTATGCACCATTATCAACTAAACAGAGAGGTTTTAGCAAAGTTTATTTTGAAACAAAATATTAAAAAGGCAATTAGACTCATATTTATTTTTAATGCCATTGTAGAACGAAACCAAATTATCTAGAAATATTTTGAAAATGATTCTTGTGCAAATAGCCTGTGGTAATAATGTGTTAACAGTACTAGCTGGGTATCAGTATGGGCTTAGATAGGAATAAAAATTCATTGGAGTATATAAACGTTTCGTCAGAGTAATATTTAATTAGATTCATAAAACTAAAATATTTTGCTGTCAAACTCGAGGATTATTAAAGGTATCTTAAGACAACAAACATTATATGTTAATTAATATTCTAACTCAATTCAATAGAATTCATCTACACTATATTGCTTTATTTTATGGTTTATCTGTACTTCAGAAGAGGTCCCACAAACATTTCAGTCTAATAAAGAATGACTAAGATTGAATCATATAACAATCTTATATAAAGATTTTAGCTTGAAATCAAACAAATATATTTTATGTTGTACGAGGGTGTTTCTAAATGTACTTTTGTTTGAAGACATATGCCATTATTAAGGTAAATTATTGTTACTATTGCGTGCTGCTACCTGTTAAGTGGAACCGAAACAATTCTGACATTAGCTTATAAGTTGTTTTTATTTGGTAGATATTTGCTACCAAATCAAAATTTAATTTCAGTCGCGTTGAGTTGTGGCAGTCGGTGGGATCTGAATTCATTATTATGCTCCGGGAAATAAAAATCAAAATGTTAGGTGGATTACGGAACTATTGTTTCAAAAAGGTGAAGATAGTCTTGGATTGTGGAAGGCGTTAGGATCACGACTAAGTGTAACTGAGACTTAGACAGCTCTCTAATTAGTCATTCTTAATAAAAACAAACCATTTTCGATGCTACGAACAACCACTTTTTTATTTTGTTATTTCCAAAGATTTATTGAATGTCACTCGTAAAACATTTCCTTAGTTTCTTTAAGTGATTAAAATTTTTAATAGAATACGAAGGGGTACAGCAAAAGTTTAATTATTCTTTCTAATAATAATTACAGGAATTCTTGGATAAAATTTATTACATTAATTGATCGATCCTTAAGTGCATATTTTATAAATTACGTTTATTAATTTTAATTTGCTGTAAATAGTTTCATGAAAGGTGTTCTAGATATCCTTCTCTATTTACGACACTTATTCTTGTCTACCAATGTTTATAATTTAATTTCATATTCTGAAGGAGGAATAGCTATTTTGAAATCCGAAATTAAAAAAGGATTAATAAATTTAAAAATACTTTAATCATATAAATTTATACAAAAATTTAACTTTTCTATACAAAAGTATCACAATCGATATCCTGTTGTAAAAAAAAGAATTCACACAAGTAAAATACAAATGTATCGATCTATACACAAATCAGACAATCAGACTGAGATTATCTTATTAACAGTAACATAATGAAATTCATTGATTACGACGGGTATCATAAAGTTTTAATTACAACCAAGAAATTACTAAGATATATGTCGAAAAAATTAATTCCTAGAATTATTTTATACTTATGTACACAATAATGTAAATTACAGCTATGAATGTTGATTTATTTAGTTTCAGAAAACCTAAGATTGAAGTAACTCACACTATTGATAATATAGAATTCAATCATCTGAGTCCTAAAGTGACGGCCTTGTAGAGGTCAAGAAAAACTGGGAGAATTGTGTGACTCTGGATGGAGGTTATGTAGAGAAATCTTAAGAGAAATAAATATATAACACATCGATCAATAACTCCCGAGTCTAACATAGAAAATAACATTTTTTTTGCAAAATTTTTTTTTTATTCATCAACATAACACCTTTTGTTAATCACCTTTTAGGGTGATACAATCGTTCCAACGCTTTTCCAAATCTTTTTTTTTTCCAAAAAAAATTTTTTTTTTTTTTCCCGCAAGAAATCTTTTTTGTTGCGAGTAAATAGCGATAAACAGCTTTCTGAATCATCGACTCGTTGCTGTTTTTGTTCCATCGAAAGCAATCGCGGCACCCACTTGGAAAAAACCTTTTTTCACTTCACTTCAAAAAACCTTTTTCAGTAAATACACTTCCATATGATATCTGTGTCATCTCAGCAATCTCACGGAGCTTCACTTTACGATCTTTCATTATAATTTTTGTCACTTCACTCACATTTTCCGGTGTAACGGCTTCCACAGGTCTACCCGAGCGTTCCGCGTCATTTGTGTACGACCACGTTTAAACTCGGCAAACCACCGACAAATCGTTGCTTTTGATGGACAAGAGTCCGGGTAACATTTTTCAATCCATTGTTTCGCTTGCACGGTGTTTTTACCCATTAAAAAACAATGTTTTATCAGAACACGAAACTCGTTTTTTTCCATTTTTTAAACAAACTACAAAACGACTTTACTCCAACCTCGATAACTCAGCTGTTTCTGGTCCGATCGACTTAAAATTTTGACACTTTTCAAGCAAAGGTTAGTACTCTAGAAAGACCTGGTTACTGGTTTACTACGAGCGCCATCTCTGGGTTAGTCTCGGGAGTTATTGATTGATGTGTTATCTTGATTAGTTTTGGTAATAAGAAAAATTAGGATAGTACTTTTTAAACCTTACAGTATGATTGATTGATTCTCTTTACAGGTTACTGAAACGAAATAAATCATCGTAGGTAGCTACCACAATATGAACATAACGATCAATTAATGTGCATAATAACGATCAATTAAAATTCCGATATCTTGGTTATATCTTAGTAATAATCAAAACTTAACGATACCGAAACATGTTTAACGAAAGCCACTTTTAAAGTATGTCTATCCCACAAAATATTTTGTGGGTATTTTGGCTTACGTAAATTAAAAATAAGAGAGAGATACTAAGCAAATAGGAAAGTGTTTTGAAAATTTGTCTTGTTTATTGTTTTTCAAAACGAATCATTTAGTTCATATTTAAAACGATATAATATGATTTTAACATAGCTTTGCGTTTCACATCAAAATCAAGAACTTGTAATCGAAAGAACCAACTTTCACAAATATCTTCAAAGGGTGCATTTTCACAGTAAACTCTTAAAAGTATTCGATACATTGTGCAACAGTATTCTTCAAAATGAAGTAATGAATCAAAACCTCATACAAATGATCTTTGTTCATATGAAATTGGAGGTTTTCACAGCAAAAAAGTATTATGAATTTGCATTATTGCATTTTTATACATTTAGTGTTTTGTAGGTTAGCCAAACAAAATGATACATGTCAAATCCCGATGAATAAGAATATATGAGTGGTCCTATCGGTTTGAAATATCCACATTTCATATATATATATATAGGGGGTGCGTGCGTGCGAGCGCATGTGTGTGTATATCAATATTTGACTTAATATTCTGAGAGTAAAAATAAAGTATAACAATATTTTAGGTTTTCCCTTTCTCTCCTAGCGTATCATATGTGATACGCTCGTGTGTGCTCTCCTGTGCACAGCATATCACATTAGATACACTCCGAGAATGCCTGCTGCAGACCAACGTATCAATAATACCGTGAAATCTATATATATAGGTTATTTGTAGTGTTTACCTTGGTGGTATGGGGTTAGATTTCACTTCTGGCTGTCAGGAGAGGATAGTTGTTAAAAATACATGTTACGGCGCGGCTCTTTAAATGTAATGACATGATTTAAAGGGTACACTTGCTTTCGGTTTGCTTTTTTCTTTCTTGATTGCTTCTTAGAAGTTCGAAGGAGAATTTATGAATGTTTATGGGGTTTTAGGGCTTTTGGTAGCGGATGCTCTGAGCTGTTCGTTTCATTCGGTCGGTTTTCATTTGTAGCAACAGTCAGGAAGAAAAGAAACTATTTATATAATTCTAACATTTGTGAACTAAGGAATTAATCTGACAGTAATGTTATCGAAAATAATCCAAATCTGTACATAGACATTAAAGGGAAAAACAGGTCGAAGAAAATGTGCCCTTTGTTCAAAATTTTGCGTGAAGCGTTAAAATATGAGTGTAAGACAAGTGACGTTGGACTATGCATTGAAGATTTTTTTTTTTATAAAAATACTATATAGTGAAATAAGATTCATTTTTTTATATCTTAGTATTTCATGTAATGGTACATCAATGCACCATAAAATTTATGTATTAAATGCCAATATATATTTTGTATTTTCTTAAGAGATATGATTTTTATGTAATTATTTTATGCAAAAAACATACAATTTTCGATTAAATCTATTTTTCTTTGTGTAAATTAAGTTTAATGCATTTAAAATAATAAATGTAAATACCAAAATATTTTAATGAATAGCCGATTTTAGAGGAAATTTTTTCCAGAATTAGGCTTAATATCTAATAATTCGATATAAAAACCAACGTTTTTAAAAACAACGTTTTTATATGGTGGCAAAGTTTATTAGAGAAAATTATTGAAATATTAGTTAAAACTGTTAGTTATTTTTAACTTTAAAATTCACTTAAAAAGAGACATTTGTGAGAGTATTAAAAAATTCATAATACTCATAAAATCAAAACATGCATTTGAAAGTTTGTAAGTCATTCTATTAAAAAAAGAATGGGAACCAAAATTCAGAAAAAATTATTATGATAAGACACGGTGCCAAATATTGGAAACTTTCTTTCTTGAGAATGATTACTGACTAAAAGTCAGCAACCCTTACTATCTCGGAGATAGTAAAGGGGAGATAGTATCTCCCCTTTGTGAGTACAAAAGGTTTACGATACCGCATGCTGCGTGGGGAGTGCCCGGTGCTCCCAGAGGGGGAAAGAAATTTTTTCCTCAATTCTAAAAGCGCCGAGGGGAAAGAATATTTTGACTTATTAAAATTATTGAAATATTAGTTAAAACTTGTCGCAAACGTCTAAATATTACATTGTTAGGCGAGTACGAACGATTCCCAAAATTTCAAAGCTCAGGCTTGATGGGAAGTTGGTTAAATTAACGATCGAAAATTTGATGACACACACACTCACACACTCACACACACACACCAAGTGAAATTCAGAAAAACGTTGTAAAATCGTGCACAGCGTGATACTCCGCGGTAAGAAGCCGCGGTCCCAGAGATTTACTTCTTTTTCTCCTTCCGGTAGTGAAAGGGTTAAAGCCAGCTATATCATGTCTGGAAATATTTTCGTCTTAATTCTAGTAACATCTAACTCTACCGCATATCAATATCTTGATGGCTGTGTTTGTGCACTTACTAGCAACAGACTTCTAGTTTTTAGGAATGGTCAAATATATAAAGTCATCGCATATAAATGCAATGACTTTATATGTGAAATTTGCATGTTTCACGGCTATTCAGTCAGCTCGATCTCATAAATGATATTCTTCTTCTAGAATGAAGTGTACCCTTGTGAATTAAGGAAGAAAAAATTGTACAAGTCTTATAGAAGCGCATTGTTTCAAATATTAAGAACCAAATTATAAATAATTACAAACATTCCTCTCATAACACGCTAGGTAAGTTCTTAGATCATACCGTGTTGTGTGACACTTGTTATAAGAGACCCGGAATCAGTATAAAAGGAAGTTACTATTGGAAAAAATTTAAAAACAAAAGAAATTTTTAATTCCATGTATGAAATTAATTTTATTAAAAAAATAAAGATGTATATATATATATTATTAAAATATAAATGGATGTATAATATACAATCAAAGAATAATTATTTTCTTTTAGTGCTACAATAATTCATAAAACTATAAATGAATAAATTGTAATATGTTTATATATTTTCAAGCAAAGCCACTATCACACCTTTCACAGATATGTGAGAAAAATGAATGTAATTCATGAATAAAGATTTTTTTTGGAACGTGAATCTCTATAATCGTAAGCATTTTCAATTTTCATTTTGTGATTTTGAGTTTAAAAATAGACTTTTCTTTAAAAAAAATGTTTCAGAAATAATTTCATATGTCTGAAACTTGTGAAACATATCAAAACAAACGTTATTCTATTACATCCGCTGTAGTTCAATAATCCTCCCCTATACTATTTTAAGATAACACTTAATTTTTAAATGTGTTAATCAAAAATCATATTTATTTTTTAGAAGTCCATTGTAATTGGGAGGTTTATGAAATATTCTTATCATTTTAGTGTGATACTATTTATGGGTTGCAACATAAGATGAAGATTCTCTAAATTTAGCCTATCATATGTTAATGATACCCTGTCGTACTTTAGGAAGGCTACCTGTATCTCATTTACAGTATGGAACACTATTATACGTTCATCATTAGTTGTGTTTTCTATGCATATTATCGTAATTCTCTACTAATACCGTCGTATTACGGTTCTCTATATTTTTTTATGGTACATACCGAATTTTTTTAAAAATTTTACCTTTAAATATATGCAATAATTTATTTTAAGACCTGGAATCGTTTTAAGATTTAAATGCATATTTATAATGTTAACACAATAAAAAAAAAAGTGAATATATTTTTTTCGATGTGCGTTGTTTATGTCTATAATAGTATTATTGCTGTTTTTCATTTTTTATATACGTGTAATAGTAATATAAAATTTATTTGAGTTGCATAGCAAACATTGTATTTAGTAAACATTATTTAAATTGAATATGTTCATTGAAATATAACGTTGGTAGATACTAAGAGGAAAATGAAACAAAAAAAATACAACATGTATGCGCAATCAGAAAAAATAGTTATTATATTACATATATCTTATACAGTCTCTGGGGGGAAAAAAGAAGTAGCGTAATTTATATTTGGTTAACTATACTTTGTTTTGGAAACAATATATATATATATATATATATATATATAAATTATTAGACTTAAAATTTATCTTTAGGTAACAATTTTCGTGTTTCTTTATATAACAATATTTTTACTATCATAAATCAAAAATCGGTTATTTTTCCATGGTCATCTGTAAAAAGGAAATTAAAGCATTTTTCAAAATTTAAACTATTCATCTTTCTTAAAGAGTATTTTGGTTAGATTAAGGTTTCGTATATAAAATAACAGAGTTCTAAATTTGTCATTTCTCGAAAATTTAAACATGAACATAATTTTGAATTCAGAAACGGGTGAAATATTTTTTGGTCTAATACTATTAAAATATATATTTTATGATATAATGTTAAATACTAGTGAAATCGCTCTTCTAAAGTTCTGTACGCAATTAAATGGATTTTTTTTCGAGTTTATAGAGCCAAATAAGAATTTAGGCAGTATATATATTTATTATCTATAAAACGTTCATAAATTAAAACAAAAATTTAATTTTTTGCTACTAACATTTCCCTAATTTAAAAACTAATTTAAATATGAGATATTTTTAACTAGGAATCTAAGATTGTCTCAAAATTTTTAAAATAATCATTTTTTCAATGTACCAATGATTTAAGGTCTATTAAATTTTTACTAAGAAAATCTACACATTTGATAGTTTGAGTATAGAGAAAATAATTATTATGATATAATTTTGCATAAATTGTCAATGTCTATTCCAATCACACGCAATAATAAACTACAATTTAAGTCTTTGAATGCATTTTACATTTAGTAAAGAATTAATTAATTGTTTATTAATGTCACTGAAGCAACTCGAGAATTACTGGCAACGGAATTTTTAATTTTTAACCTTAGTCAATGGCATGGGCGACGCCTGAGCTGAACCTTCCTAAACTTCTGCATCACACCAATGGAGTACTTGGATCCTGGATAAATTTAACATAAACATCTTTACAAGGTGGATAGCATTAAGACTTAAACGTATGATACTGCGCCATTTATTAGTGCTTAAACATTACCACAGACTTCTATGGCTATATTAATCAGTCAAAACACACAAAATCATAAATATATGCTAAACGTTATGTAATTCGTTATTTGTATTTTATTCTGTTTCATTAAAATCCAGATAAATATTACAAATAAGTATTAATTTTTGAATATGTTACATTTTTAAATCTAACACGTGCACAATTATAAAATATAAGATAATAATATTTATTTATTTTGTCTTAAACTATTTTACTCAAGGAAACTGCCCTCAATTATTTGTTTATTACCTTAAACTAACAAGTCTCTGAGCAATATAAAAAGTGCGCATTTGGTATGCATCCAGGGTAGTTAGTTCTTATGATAAAAGCACGTGACAAAGGTATTTAATGGTGATTTTTCTTAATCTAACAATAGATTTGAATACATTGGTTATAAATCATATAAAGGAGAACGTTTAATACATGAAAATAAATAAGCAAATATTGCTAATGGGTTTCTTATTTTATTGAAAGAAGTAATTTAAAATAAAACTTTAAGTGTGTAAAGTATTATTAAAATATTTGTACTGATTTAAAAATGAAGTTTTGAATTATAAAATAGTCATATTTTTACCTATTTATTAATATATCTACTTTTGACATTCTGCTTTAGAATAAATTGAATTTTGATCTTTATACACAATTAAGGAAAATAACATGTTTAAAATAACTTTTATGTTGATACACATGATATATAAATTATGAATATTTGAAATTTCTCATAGATAGTGTACTGTATTGCAGACTATTAATAAAGATAACTTGTTTTCAGGACATCACATTTATTTGCGCACATCTTTTTAAAAATAAGTCAAATAGAAAATTTTACACAAGCACCATTTTTCAAAGTTCGTCTTTACCTCTTGGGGCCAAACTCAATTCTCTTTTTTTTTATGTTTGTTGCCTGTAAACTATCTAAAATCGAAAATATGATCTGGTGTTGCCAAAAAAATGTATCTTAATAAAGAATATTGAAAAAAGTATCACTTTAAGTTTAAATCGTTTGCTTTTAAAAGTTGAATACATAATATTTTAAAAAAAGTCTCACGTTAGATTAAATCGTTTGCATTTAAATTTTGAATAGATAATATTTTAAATAAGTATCACATTAAGATTAAATCGTTTGTTTTTAAAAATTGAATATGTCACAATAGTCAAAACAATGTCGATGAATCAATGTTTTGCTATTTGTTAATATTTTACACTTTATTATAGTGAAATTTATTTCGTAAATGTAATTTAAAAATTCACATAGTAATTTTACTAAGCTCTTACTATATAAATCTCGAAGTTGTTGTTTTTGCGTTATATTATATAGATAAAAGATGAGACAAAATTGTATTCTGCTGCATTTAGAGTAAAAAATCTAAAAGTTTTCATTTAATAGAACTGCGTTGTATTGTTGCGAGGTACTATCTGACACAACATCCAGTATCATCTTTCAAAACTCATTTTATTGTAATATCAATTACAAATATTTCGTAAGAGTAAGATATTAATAATAAGTCCTTCTTCAGGATAATTGAATTCTTTAAATTATTTTAGATCATTTACAATTTCATTGTTTCAATTTAAAAGGGTGCATACACTTGAAATTAAGTTCCAAACAGGCACATTAGATTTTGGTTCTTTGCAAATCTTAGCCAATCCGAATTAAAATTTCTAAATCATCATTAAGTTTTAATAAGCAAGAATTTCTCAAAACAGCGTTTAGAGAAGCATTTTAATTGCGAAAGCTCAAATACCACTATTTATAAGTTCAATACTTTCTAATTGACTGCTATGCTTTTCTAAATCTTACATTAAACATAATAAAAAAAAATGGTGAAATAAATCCCTGAGGAATTATGGAGAAATATTTATGTAGCAATGTAACAAATATATTTTAATACCTTAAGATTTACAAATTGGTTTCTAGTGAAGTTATTCTCATAAGCGCTGACGACTTAAAATATTAAAAAAATCTTTTCAATTTCAAATTTCACAGTAATGGAAGCAACAATAAAGCATATTATATTTCTGTTCGAATAAATATTGAATAACTAAAATTAATAATATGTTTATAAATCAAAAAAAAAAATAACATTTATTATTTTCTGTATATTTTGAATTACTTTTATAATCAGTAAATTATTATGTTTTAAGAATCTAATAAACTAGACACTCAATGGGCTAGTGTTTTAGCCAACAAAAAATGGTTAACTGAGCACTTATCAAAATTTTATAGTGAAAGATTTTGAATATATGTATGGTGCCTGCTTTCATCGGTAATGATTTTAATTTTAAGAATTTATGACCTAACACTTTACCGTAGAAGTTTTTGCGTACACAATTGTTATTTGCTTAAACCAGAAGTGAACTTAATTTTCAAAATTATATAACAATAAAATTCTTTTATTTTTTGAGAAAAAAAATAACATATAAAAAAACTAATTTATTTTTCCAAAAAGCTCTCTTTTTATTCTAAACATCTTCTATTTTCTGAGTGAGAAATTCAATCTTCATTGAAAAATTCCTTTAAGCACTTTTAAAATCATAAATTATATGAACTAATTACCACTATTTTTTTTAAAAAATGTAAATTTAAAATTAAATTGCAGCACTGAATAAATTAAGTAAGAGTCCAATTCCCAAAGATTATAAGACATGGAGATTAAGAGCCGTAAGGCTCATAGTCTCAGAACAAGTTATCCAGTAATTAATTCCTTTATTGCAGCAATGATTATATTAAGCTTAAAATATATTAATACTTTACATTAATTAAGTACCTCAAAAATGATATTGTACACTTAAATAAATAAACGTTTGCTTTAATTCTAACATTTTTTTGAATAACTTAATAATTTTTTTAAAAAATGAGTAAGTACCTTTTTAGTGGTGAATTGGTTAGGTTTGTTTTTTATTAATGTCACACTAAAAGCAGCACGAAGACTATTGGCAACGGAACTCCTAATTTTGAATATTGATCAAGTGGCGAGGAGGACAACCGAGCTGACACTTCCCTCTTCTAACTTCCACACTCCGCCAAAGGGAGTAATTTTGTAACGATACATATTTAACTCGCATCAGCCCTGGCTACATGACAGGTCTTCAGTAGCACTAGGGTTCAACCCACGATTTGACAAAAATAACCACCACGAGTTCGCGACCAAGTCCTATAGCGAAACATGACCTATTTATTGAACAGTTTGGAGCTGACAATTAAATTCATATTATATATTAAAATACTTCTTAGTATTAATACAATTAATTGTAGGTTCAAAACTTTATTTCATTTCTAAAAATGATTATGTGTATTAATATTATTTTAAAGTTTGGGCAATTATATTGATTTTTTGCTGGAATAAGTAGAAATACTAATTATATGCTTAACTGGTTCAAGGTATTTTCAAATACACGTTATTTCTATCATTATCTTTTACACACACACACACACACACACACACACACACATATATATATATATATAAGGAATGTTATCTTGTTTATTTATTTATCGCATATTTCCTCAAAATTTGAATTTTTATTTTTTGTTTTTCAGCACACTTATAGATAGGCTAAAACGTTTATGTATTCTTATCCTATTGATATAATTAATTCAAGGCCGCGGTAGCCTAGTGACCATTGTTTCGGATTCGTGTCCGGCGGTTTTCGTTCAGTCCTGGTTTCGTTCCTTGGCCGCTGAAGACCCAGCGTGCAGCCGGGGCTGATGCACGTTAAAACTGTTAGGGCACAAAGTCCTCTCGTTTGCGTGGTGTGGAAGTTAGGAGAGGGGGTGCCTGCTCAGGTGTTGTCCTCGTCACTTGACCAAGGTTCAAAATTAAGAGGTCAGTCGCCAATAGCCCTCGTGTTGCTTCTAGTGCGACGTTAATATAAACTAAACTAAAAAGAATCATTTCAACATTTATTTTAAAAAGTTTAACACAAAAAGGGTACAACAGTCGGACACTATTAACTCACGGTTAACTCGTGACATTTCCTTTATAAGTGATTCAGAATAATCTTTTTCATATGGTCCAGTTCATAGCAGACATTAAAGCTTCTTTTCCATTTTAAATAGCAGGAGATAAACATCCCATGGTGTTTCATTTTGCAACACTAAACTTGTATTCTAAATGAGGGAGAAACATGAGAGGGAAATAAGCTAAATAGCACTTGCCTGAAGAAAAATGAATAAATACAATGGGAATTTCTCTCTATCCACCACCTCTATCAGAATCCACCTCTGATACTGAAGAGCAGACAAAAAGACTTTCGTCTTAAAAAGAAGAGGATAATCAGATTCAGTGGCAAAAGAACAAAATGTTGTGTTTCAGAGGTATCCTTTGAATATTTAGAACTAAAAGAAAGTCAACCATTTTAATACTTTTCATTTATTTATTTATTTTAGTTTTAAGTTTAGAATGGATTTGAATCACCCTTTTACAGAAAGTGAAATGCTCCTGGTTGGTTGTTTGGTAAGAGTTCAGTTCACGTCAGTGTTATTAGCTATACTTTCAACCAGTATTAATCATCAAATTTTAAGAGTGATGAAGAATCAACTTTGCTCATTTTGTTTTAATACTGCAACTCGCAGTTACCTTAACTCGGGATTTATTAAAAATGAAGCCCAACAACCTTGAATTAAAATGATCTAATCGCAATTACACATTTAATCACTGAAGCCAGCAGAAAATATTTAAATTAAAAAATAAAAATAAAATCTGAAAATTAAAAAATAAAAATAAAATCTGAAAATTAAAAAATAAAAATAAAATCTGAAAATTAAAAAATAAAAATAAAATCTGAAAATTAAAAAATAAATATCTATATGAAATTACTGATAAGTTTTATTAGCATCGTAATATAAGCAACACTAGAGCTATTAGCAAAGCAACTCATAATTTTGAACCTCGGTCAATTGCTGAGGATGAAACCTGGTATAGCAACTATCTCTTAACTTACATACCACGCCAACAGGAGAACTTTCAGCCTACATTGATTTGACGTGCATCATTCTTGGCTACACAGCGTACCTTTAGTGGCATCGAGACTCGAACCGAAAACTGAACAAAACCATCGGTAACGAGTCCGCGAATATGACAATTAGGCTATTGCTGCCACAATATCCACATTGAATAAGTTTATAAAACAGGATACCATAACACAGATCCACTTTTATTAAATAGTTACATAGTGGTCATGGTGTTGGATTCCAGACTAATGTTGTTTTCGTCGAATAGTAGAGTCGAGCCTTGAAGCCACTAAGGATCCACCCAGTAGCTGGGCTGATTCAAGTTAAATCTAGGAGAGGTCCCGAATTCTTCCATTGGAGTGGTGTGGAACATTGTTGAAATAGATGCTACTGGAGGTTTCGTCCTCATGAGCTCTTCGAGGTTCAAAATTACGAGGTCCGTAGCCAATTGCTCTCGTGTTGCTTTCCAGTGAGAAGTTTATTAAACAAACACAATCACAAACAACGATAAATAAAATCGCTTTTTGTATACAATTTTGCTAGTATTTTTAAGATGATAATCGTTGGTAGATATGTGACGTTGGGCAATTGGGTGTTGACTGAAATTTAATGCAAATGGGCTTGTGACGTTGGGTTATTTGCGGTTTTCTCTTCACTAACCTTGGGGACTTTTAATTAATATTGATTGCTTTTGTTAAACAACCTTTGCCCAACCAAAAATGAAACGTGATTATGTAAAGCAGGTAGAAATGAAGTGAAGCGGGATAGTTAGGAAATATATAAACTCAGACTTAGAGTCGCGATAGAGAGGTTGAGGTTGAGTGATTCTAGTGTTCAACAATTGTTCCAGTGTCGGAGTTGAAGTCAGAATCAGGAATTGTTACTGGTTATCATCTGGTTATCATCTGGTATCTATCTACTGGTTATCATCTGGTATCTATCTACTGGTTATCATCTATAATGTATGCTAGAAGTCAAGATAGCCTTAGGAATAAGAGTCAGTTAGTTTATTGCTGGTAGATCAAGTTAAGGCCTCATCCGGGAGAAAATTTATAATTGTCATTATATTAGCAAGCAACTAATAAATTGTGTATTTATTGTTCTAACGTCTCTTTGATCGACTTATTGATTTTTAGTTTTTAAACATTAAGTTTAGCTATGGCACAAGAGGGAAACAGGAATTTTTTTTCCAGTCACAGATATAATTTCATATTATTTTCAAAATATGGCTGCATTGCACTGGTAGGCACGTCTTTCGTAGGCCCACATTGAATACCGCCGCTGTTTGACATAATGTTGCTTATCTGATAATCCTGATTGTTCTAAACAGAAGTCACAGGTCTCGACCAATAAGTTGACGAGTTCCAGTACTGTATTACCCATGGCGATAGGCAATGCCTGAAATTATTTATTTTCGACATACTCTTGACACAGTGGCATGTTGAATATTGAATTCATAAACAAAACAAATAGTACAATTCACAATTCCAATAATAGCAAATTATCCAACACTACATCAATTCTATTAATAGAAAAAACTAAATATTTAAGGAAGTCATTAAAAAAAACCATTTAATTTTATACAATTGAGATAACTAATACTTAAATAATTAAAAAATCTTAAATTTAAAAACTAAATGCCTAAGAATTCAAAACAAAATAATAAAAACCAAACAGTTTAAAATAATGGAAAGTGACAAAAATCAACATTTATTGTAATGAAAATAACGTAATTATAATTTTTCTATACTTTTGAATGGAATAATATGTGTTTGTACTAAGAACTTCTAATAAAACTACCCAACTTCAGCAAATTACAAAAAATCAGCAAATTCAATAACTCAACCACAGGAAAAAGAAGGTAAGCAAAGTAAACATCTTCAATTTAATTGTAAAAATAAAAACACTTAACTAATTTAATAAAATATTATAAAACTGATTAAAAGTCTAAACAGAAAAAGCAAAATTAATTAAATAAAATATTCATCCAAAATTAAGCATTCTAAACACAAAATGTAATATAAAAAATTAATTAATGCCCCGTCTTCATAGTAAAATGTTGAGTTTTTTGAAATTGCAGGAAGGAAATGTTTATCCAATCCTATAAAAATTTTTAACAAAATATTAAAACAATATTAATATTATTTTTTTTAAAAAATACATAGTTCTAAAACACTACACAAGTTTGATACGAATTCATTCATGTGAACTTATTTTACTCAGCACCATAAAATAATTCTCCACCAAAGTTATACACACACACACACACACA
>BMAW01041287.1:643320-663010 GCA_019974015.1 Nephila pilipes | reverse complement strand
CACACACACACACACACACATATATATATATATATATTATAGGAGGATTTTGTTACTTCTTATTACTTCAATTGGTCAATGCCAATGATTATTCTCTAGAAGATGATAAAAAATTTAACGTTTGCACCTTGATCTATTTCAGTGCAAATATATATTTTTGATGATTTCGTTTCGCTTTCTATTTGTTTATATTCAGATAGAAAACATTATATGACAGTATTCATTTGTAGGAAGTGGGACAATTGGACTACTTCCAAATGTTCGTTTATTTGTGTTATATTTCTGCACTGAGAATATTTGTTTTTAACAGACAAGAAAATAACTTATGAGATTATTTATTTAACTTTTATAGAACAAATGAGAGACGAAAGTTAAATTGTATTATCGTATTGTTGTTAATATTATTATTATAATACGATGATAGAATTGCAAAGGATATACATGTTTGAAAAACAATCAATGAACATTATATATTTTGATTTTAATTTTTGCGCAATTACTGATAAAATTATTTGAAAATATGCTTCTGGTAAATCTATCTATGAAGTGACGTATATCAATAAATGAATAATGATTTTGCTTATTTAGAGGAATGTGATTTGAACTTGTTCTTCAATCGACACGTCATGTATAAAGATAAATTTACTAAATAATTGTAACGTATTTTTACGTTAAAATTAGATTTCCGTTAATTTGAATGATATGAAAACTTTATTTTCATCCAAAACCATACCGATATTTTAAAACAAATTCATATTATAAGCAGAAAGATCTTATTTTTCAGTTTTCATTTTGTCATTTGAAAAAAATTGAATTTAGTATTTTCGAAAGTGGTAAGATGTATACCATTTCGTGTTTCTATATTAGTAAAAAAAAAAAGGGGCGGTATTAAATATATGTTAAAGTAGGTAATTTACAAATGTATTTCGAAATTGCATAACAAAATAAATATATACTGATACATTATGTATATACCATAACTTCTCAATTATATTTAAAATAATTTATTTATAATAAAACACTCGTAGTGCTTAATTAAAAGTATATATTTCAAAAATTTGTTTTATTTAATAATATTCAGAAATTTTATGTAAAATATGTAACGTATTATAAATTTTCATTAAAGAAAAATGCCTCATAAAAACACTTTACATTACAATCCACGTATAGTTTAAAGCAAAATTTGAGTTTAAACGTATATTGAATAGAAACAGAATTAATTTCGCCAATTCTCTGTAACGATGGCCATTCGCGTTCTCCTATCAATATTTAGGGACCCTTTATAATTCAACTTTACCAAAAATAAAACATCGACTCAGTCAAACGAAACGTGATTACACAAATTAGATCGGATAAGAAAGTTAAGTGCTGTGATAGCAGAATAGAGATACTGAAGTGATGCCGAAGTTAGTACAAAAATAGCAGGAATCATAAAAAATTGAATTGTTTACGAATTACATTCGTGTGTGGGAAACATAATTTGATGTAAGTATAAATATCTAACTCTTTTTGTATGATGAGAAAGATACTTTAATATAGTACTTCATCTGAGGCCTGAATATTCGAGGAAGTTTGGTATTCCATAGAGGGTGTTTCGAAACTAACGGGCAAAAATTTAAGAGGTGACCGAAAGCATCTAAACAAGCAATTTTCATCATTAAAGGCGTAGGCGGGAATCAAGATATGAACTGCTAAACAATGCTCTCCTTGAAAGCATAAATAGCGAGTTTTCTTACACATCGTTATTTCTACCATTGATTTTTGAAAGCATGTTGACCTAAAGTTATCAGGAAAGTACCATAGATAGAAAATAAAAGGCCAAAGCCTGCCACTGGTATAACATACCAGCGTGTTTCGAAACTCATGGGCAAAAATCTATTGGGTGAGAGAAAACATTTAAACACACATATTTCAGCCAACAATGCATAGGCGGTAAACCACTAGACACCGCTGTAATATAATGCACAAAATGTCAGTTTTCTTAAACGTGATTTCTACCATGGATTTCAAAAGGCATGCAGACGCACAATAATCAATAAAAGGCAATGCCTCCTGAAAGCCGATTTCACAACTGACTTTCCTTATCCATGAAGGATAGATAGATGAATTAAATAACGGAAAAGGGACAGAAAAATGAGTTCCATAAATGCGCAGCTGTAGATGGAAAAATAAGTAGAAATAAGATGGTGTTTTGACTGATTGGCTTTATTAACATTGCACTAGAAACGACATAGGGTTATTTTCGATGAAATTCAGTCGAGCTACAGAGATCACACTTGAACTTGCACCTACATTTCCTAACTTCCACCTCACGCTAACTAGAGAACCTTAAGCTTCGAAATATGCATCGTGTATCAGCCTCCGCTTCACGGATAAGAAGGGGCAATATCTGAGTTTATTAGGATACGTGATTGATAAATTCCATTCCAACTCAAATAGCTTTAGATTAGACCACTCATTTCTCAAATGTACTTGATATTAAGAAGCACCCTGTGACCCATTTTTGCATTTTGCATTTAAGTGTACTATGCATCAATTTATAATACATTGTACTGTAATTAAAATGTACATGAATTAAATGTAACAATATTTTGATTGTAATAACGTTCACATTAACTAATATATCATTCATTTCGGTATATAACAGGTCAATTGAAAAGTCCTCAGCCTGACACATAGATAGTGCTACTAAAATTAAATCCATATGTTTTTTAGTTAGCCCTAACCCTCAAAAGATACGTGTATATATTTGACAGCTGTCGGATCATTAGTTTGTAAATTATAGCATTTTGAGAGAAGCAACTTTTGTTATTGTGAAAAAAATGGATAAAAATGAATTTCGCGTGTTGATAAAATATTGCTTTTTGAAGAGAAGAAATACAGTTGAAGCAAAAACATGGCTTGAGGCCGAGTTTCCGGACACTGCCCCAGGAAAATCAACCATCAAGGATTGGTATACTAAGTTCAGACGTGGTGAAATGAGCACCGAAGACGGTGGACGCCCTAAAGAGGTTGTTACCGACGAAAACATTAAAAAAATCCCCAAAATGATTTTGAATGACCGTCGATTGAAATTGAATGAAATAGCAGACACTCTAAAGATATCAACTGAACGTGTACATCATATCATTCACGGTATGAGAAAGCTCTGTGCAAAGTGGGTGGAGCGCGAGCTCACTTTTGACCCAATACAACGACGAGTTGATGATTCGGAGCAGTGTTTGAAGGTGATCAAGCGTAATAAACCCGAGTTTTTGCGTCGATATGTGACAATGGATGAAACGTGGCTCCATCATTTCACTCCGAAGTCCAATCGACAGTCATCCGAGTGGACGCACACAATGAACCCGCTCCAAAGCGTGGGAAAACGCAACAGTCGGCTGGCAAGGTTATGGGTCTGTATTTTGGGATGCACATGGAATAATTTTCATCGACTACCTTGAAAAAGGAAGGGCCATCATTAGCGACTATTACATAGTGTTATTGGACCGTTTGAAGGACGAAATCGCCGAAAAACAGCCGCATTTGAAGAAAAAGTGCTGCTTCTCCAAGACAATGCACCGTGTTACAAGTCAGTGAAAACGATGTCAAAAATCTATGAATTGGGCTTCGAATTGCTTCCTCATCCACCCTATTCTCCAGATCTGGCCCCCAGCGACTATTTCTTGTTCTCAGATCTCAAAAGAATGGTCGCTGGGAAGAAATTTTCGTCCAATGAAGAGGTGATCGCCGAAACTGAGGCCTATTTTGAAGCAAAGGACAAATCGTAATACAAAAATTGTATCGAAAAGAGGCTCGTTATAATCAGTGTATCACCCTTGAAGGGAATTATGTTTGATAAAAAAATAATTTTGCTGAAAAACTGTGTTTGACTATGGTAGGCAGGGGACTTTTCAATTGACCTGTTAAGTATCATTCATTTCGGCGCGTTCACAGTAATTCTAGATCAAGATATCGCAGAATATAATACGGGACTTGTATGTCTCAAGGCCTGATCGTATGATATCATGGATACATGCTAGAGTAGTGCCGATAGGGTAAAAAAAAACCCATTCTAAAAAATAGCAAATAATATTAGTCTCTTAATGTTAGAACATGCATTTACTTTGTAATAGTGATTGATACTAAAATGTAATTTTTTATGAAATAGTATTATTATTAAAATTCTGTTCTATAAAAATTTACTAACAAGCGTATTTTTCTTGAAAATGATATTGATTAATTGTGTCATTAATAATGTATTGAAGACATCAAACGAGACTTTTAAAATTCCTACAGTATAATTAGAATTTTTGAGTTAAAAACATCCAAATATTGATCCACTGATTTGTCAAAAATCAGTGTATCAATATTTTGGCTTCTGACATTTGTTACAAATATTAAAAGTTCGAGTTTGTTATTATAACGCAATCCAACTGTAGAATATGAGAGAATATACCTTCATTAAATATTTCTTCTTTTAACAAGAGAAATCCTTGAATATAAGCAATTTTTTCACATTTTTAGCTTCAACTTTATTCTTAACTCATACTATTAGCTAATTTTTAAAAGTTAGTATTTACATATAATTTTTAATCTTTATTTGCATATAGCAAATTTAAATTAAACATTTATTTAATTTTTGTGAAGGATATAGGATTACGAATTCAATTAGGTACCTCAAAAGCTTATATATATACAAAAATATTGAATACATATCTTAATGAATATTTAATTAAATATACATTTAATAATTTGTTAGATTTGTAAAATAACATTTTTTCTTCCTCTAAATTAATTATTTTGTTCATTTGCATTGTTTTGATACAATTTTTAATTAGTTGGATTTGAATTCAATTTGAGGTAACTTAATTAGAAATAACGACAAAAAAAGGAGAGATTTCTGAAATGTTAAATCTCGCAATATTTAGAATATCGGTACATATACTGGGAGATAGCCGATTTTAATATATATATATTTTTTACTAACAAAATATTAAGAACTGAGTTTCAACGAAACTTCGGAGGAATTCTAGTAGAAAAATATTTTTGTTCTCACTCCTTAATTTCGGAAGATAACAATTATATCTTTAGGATTGAAATACATGTAAAATTAATACGCAGCCAAATTAATCAAAATGAATAAAGGAAGAGAAAGAATTTTTAAGAATATTACATATTTTACACCAAATGAAAAAAAGAACTTTAAATGTTATGTAGACTTTATTATTTTATTTCTTAAGATAACATCGAGAATTCGTTAATAATTTCGCTGTAAAAACAAATTTTGTATTTTTTCCTTCTAGTTAAAAATAAAATAACAAAGAATGAAGACTTGAAATAATAGTAACACATGGCTCATAGAGTAAAGGACGTCATAAATAATGATGATGATTATTCTCTTGGTTATTTTTACTTAATGAGGCTTTCGCACAAAACGAAAATAACAAATTCGGAAACCAAAGAAGATGTTCTCTAGAAACTTCCTTATCATTACAGACGAGTGCATTAAACAGTGAAGTAAAGAAAACCAAAATTGAACACACTTTGGAAAATGTGTTACTTTTAGATTATGTGATCACCTCTTACTGTTCAAAATAATTTTTCTGTGTTGCTGGAGTTTTTAAAACTGGCGGGGGGTGGGATGGTCATAATATTCTTCAAAGCCACAGAGTTCCATTTTCGGATTTGATGTTCGTTTATTTATTTGTCCTTTCGAGGTTATTTGGCATCTGATTCTTTTATATACCGCGGAAACTGACAACTTTTTAATGGGTTTTCTTCTACTCACATTATAACTATGTCTGGATTAAAACTTTAAAAGCTATTTTTCTTACATTTTAAACATCTTAATTGAGCTGACATTTTCTATACATGATTGTTTTGAATGACAATACGATAACTGAATTATAATTAATAAAAATTAATTGATTAAAACTAACTATTTAAATAATTAAATTTGATTCATAATTTCAGTTGTTTACAACGTGAAACAGTTGAATATTGAATTTATCAAATTAAACTATCCTGTTGTAAAATTTTAAGGTATAAAAAATTACGTTGCACAAATTGTGAAATTTGAAAGAAAAAACAAGTTGCAAAAACAAATAACTGAAATTTAAATAACTGAAAATAAATTTATGAAATTAAAATGTTCAGTACTTTCGAAATCATCCTTACGGATTTTTTCTGTTTTATCTGTGTGAAATAGGTGTACGTTTAACAATATATTACTATTCAGGTGTTTGTATTAATGAAAATTCAAAGTGTTGTAATAATCTTCTGTGAGATGGGTAAAATAATGTTCTATTTTCTGATTTATATAAAGTGTTATTTTCAGATTGATATAAAGTGTTATTTTCTCATTTATATAAATTGCATTTATAGCATTATTACTTTAAAAGAGCTTTGTGAGCTTCTTCGTTTCTTAAGAACAAGTTATTTCAAATAAAAAGATATAAATTTAATTTAAACATTTGTAAACTGAAATCCAAGCATCTAACGCTCATATCTGTACAATTCTATTCACCGTAAATGTTCTCTTTTGAGCAAACACATGACGAAATTTTCAGATTAGTATTAAAATAAAGCAAATCGTTATTACATATGTACTGTCACATCAGTTTTGAATAATTTAGTTTCATATTGATTAGCAACATCTATCTTAGGATTTACTGAAAGGGATAAAGAAAAATGTAAATTTTTATGTTGCCGCGGTTGCCTCATAGTCATGATTTCCTTCTCGCAGCTGACAATTTTTCTTTTTAGTTGTGAGATTTAATCCGTGTAGTGGAGCTGACACACGTTAAATCTGTCAATCCTTCAAGTCCTACAGTTGGCAGACTGGAGAAGTTTGGACAAGGAGATAAGCTTAGGTGTCACCTTCTCATTTAACAGAAGTTTAAAATTATGACGTCCGTCATCTATAGTTCTTGTGAAGCCTCTACATACAACTTTATCAAACAAAAAGCAATAAATCTATTTTAAAGCACATAGAAAAGTATTTGAGTTCGCTATTACAATATAGTTTGCTTATTATTACAATTTCTATATTTCCTTGAATTTTCTACGAATATCAATATTAATTTATATATTGCTTTTCGTTGAAGTTTTAATACGTAAAGGAGCATTTAAAATAATTCCACCATTTAATGTTGTTTAATATTCGTATACATTTATGCAATATTAATCCTTTGATCAAATGAAAAGAAAAAGAAATGATGTAAAAATAACCCGAATGCAAATAAAAATGATACTGCCTACAATATTCTTCAAGAATTCTAAAGTCATTACGAATCTCTTTCCTTTTATCTGTTCAATATTTGTTCTTTTTTTTTTTTTTTTGAGGTAAGAGATCCTTTCCGAAGACAACTCTCGGTTCTTCCTATTTCAGAATAGTGATTTCTACTCTCTACTTTCAATGAATAGATTTCAATATTTATTCTGGATTCTGAAAGAAGTTATTGTTCTACCATGTTTTTTCAAGATAATTCTATTCACTACAGACAGTTAGTCTATCGAAGGTAAAAGGAAATATTATTTTTCTTTTATTTTGAAAGGTAATAAAGAAGATAGATATGCAGAAATGTTATATATATATGCATGTTTGTAAAGCTATTTTAGGAGCGACATATCACTGAAAAATGTTCTGGAAAACAGTTCAGAGCAGAAGGCATTTAATCAAAAATGAGCTTCTCATATCATCTTCAAAAGAGTTAGTACAACATTAAGAAAAATAATGACTTACCTTAAATTGCTGTTTCAGTTCTGAAACGCAGTTGTTTACATGATACACTTGAATTTCACTTGTATTTTATTTCTTAAAATTATATTATTGGGATACATAACTAAACATAAGTTGATATTATTTATAACTTAATATTACCCACTTCAAATAATCTAACAAAATTAATCCAATGATATGAACAAAGAACTAAACTTTTTTCTTTGTAAAGTAGCTTTTTTTATAAAGTATATCTGTTTAAGATGTTTTTTAAAAAAGGAAACATGTGCTTATTTAAAAATTAAATACGTGTTTTCTTCCGTCTGGAAAAACTTATGTATATGTACTTATGTAAAAAATATATGTGACTAAATTACATTTTAAAATGTGTTTATCTTGCAAATTGTCTTCATTGTATTTTTAGTAGATATTTTCGTCCAGCTGTAAAAATGTTACATAACAAGGGAATTATTTGGAGAATCTGTTTTCCTTATTGTATACACACACATTTATATATATATATATATATACACATATATATATACATAATGCGTGTTTACAGAGGATTGATGTAAATAAAACACTTTAAATCACAACAGCTTAGAATTATGAATCATTAATTGAACACATTTTAGTATATAATCTGCATTTTCGAATTAATCGAATTAACTTTGTTACCATTCTACACCATTACATTAAATGTACATTAACACAATACCGATCGAGGCGGTCGTTTTGTTCAAAAAGCAACGTTCTTTATCTATTATTCTAAATTCGTTTACTTCATCTTACTTAGTGAGTGAGTGAGTGATGATTGAGTTTAATGCCGCAAGATCCAGATGTGGTCATATTGTTCTAAACAAGGTGTAACTGTGATCTAGATGTTTGAATGTGTAAGTCAAAGTATTTCTTGTAGCGCAAAAGCCAAATGCAGCCATTATGCGCAAAGCAAAATAATTGAGTGAGTAGTTATAAAGAAAGTAAAGTGTAAAGCTGTGATCTAAACTGCTGAAAGCTGTGATTTAAAAATAGATGAAAAAGGGAAATACGTTAACAAGAAGGAGGGTTGATAGCAAAATAGGATCTTTTGGGTATCCTGGGGGTGCGTCATCGGTTTTTACAAAAGACTGTAAAACTATGGGAAAGAAAAATATCACTATATTCCCGTACGGTCATAATGCCCGTACTCACCTAAAGAAGGATATCTCCTGAGTTTCCTTGATACATTCCATATTGTTAAAGCTTCCCTGGTATACCCCCAGACACTGGATGTCCATTTTATTCGCGTCTTGCGACAATCATGAGTAACATGGGACTATTCTTTCACACCTAATCAACACATGGGTGTTAGCTCACGGAGATTTAATGACTTTTCTTATATTTTTTACGTCTTTAACTACATTTTTTTTTCACAAGCATATAAATTAAAGTTCTACCTAGAACAACCAACGAGTCAAAAAGATCCTCAAAACGATTAGAGCCATCTGCTATTCAAATACCTTCGTTTTCAATATACTCATATTTTTTACTCCATTAGCCCATGTTTTTATTTGCAGGGCTATTGTAGGATAAAATAATGCAAAAACATTGTTTCAGACATTGACAATTGCTATTGCACGTATCAGGGTGGCAGTTACTTTTTCAATATATCGGTCAAAAGGACTCAGTATTGATTAGTGCTCAGCTCCTTTTCATTAAAGCGATAAAAAATATTGATTGAAATTTCAAGTTTCCTTCTGAAAATGAATTTACAGAACAAGTTTCAGACTCCTCAGAAGATATGGAGGATAAAAAGCACGAGCAAATATGTTTTTATCCTAGTCTGTTATTCTTTACCTGAGTGACCCATGGTTTAAAACTGTGGGTTCCTCCACTATTCCATAGAAATTCTTCACTTCCTTTGTGACGGCATCTCATTCCTGTTTGCCTCTTGTGCCATAATTAAACTCAAAGTCTTAACACTAAAAGCCCATATGTTGATCAAAGAGACTTTAAAACAATAATCACAATATTTGTTATTTGGTTACTAATATAAAGACAATTATAAATGCTCTCCAGGACAAAGCCTTAACTATTTTAACTCAATCTATCAGTAATAATCTAACTGACTCTTACCACTAGGAATATCTTGACTTCAAGCATACATTAACCAGCCGATAACTTGTAACAATTCTCGGTTTTGACTTCAACTCCGACTCTGGAACAATTGCTGAACACTGGAATCACTCAACCTCTACTTCAACCTCTCTATCGTGACTCTCAGTCTGAGTTTATATATTTCCAAACTCTCCTGCTTCACTTCATTTCTACCGGTTTTACATAATCACGTTTCATTTTTGGTTGGGCAAATGTTGTTTAGCAAAAGTAATCGATCTTAATTAAAAGTCCTCAAGATTAGTGAATGGAAACCGCGAATAGCTCAACGTCACACCTTGGTTTGATGATAAACCTGTTCATTCAACTTGGCTTAAGTAAGACAATTTAAAATTTTTAGAGCGACTAAAGTGTTCTGCTTGGTAAATAGGCCGTTATGAATCTAATGGATCATTTTCTTTACTAGGGGAAAAAAAGCACAACATGGAATGGTTTTACATCCGGATATAATGTTGTCAAAAGAAATATCTATTATTGAAAAAATGCCTTTAAATCGAGCAGAGTTGCCACCGATTTAAAAAGATACAATTACTAGCGAGTCTTATCATAAGTTCCAGTACACGCTCAAAAAACTGTTTCTGTTTAATAGTCTAAAAATACTGCATCTTAATCAAAATAGTTACATATAAGAGTTAAGATAACTGATATTGTCAAAACACTCATGGAAAACGATAAATTTTTATTTCAATAAAAGTGGCCGAGGTATACTTTATTAAATGAGCCAAGTATACCGGATTCAGTCGACTTAAATACTGCTTGCATTTTTACAACGTTCTAGGTACTGCAACTATAAGTTCCTGGATTTTGTTTAGAAAGCATGTAACATGTCACGCATTTCTTGAATTTCCTTTATTTGAACATTATTAACAAAATGATATTGCCACATTCTTGGCGAAGAATGACCTATATGTCTTCCCAGATTCTCTAAAATTACGAGTAAACGACTTTAGAAATGATAATGATTCCGAACAAAATAAAATGATCGTACTCCTCCTGCTTTAATTATGTTTGTAAAATATGTCACAACTACAAATTCAACCTTTTTACTGCAAATTTCATGTTATTAACAATAAAAAAATAATTGTTCATTAAAAATATAATTTTTTTAAGTAATCCTTTATGTAATTAAAGCTTTTACTGTTAAAATTGTTTCATATTATTTAAACTGTTTAAATAACTTAGTTTCACTTTTTAACACGATATTTGTGTTAAAAGTGAAACTTATATGCTCGATTTCTTATTGAGGTCGAGATGACCTCTAACAGTTGTTCTAGGTGGTTCAAAAAATCGTTCTCTCTTATGTTTAGGTAAAAGTACATTTTAGAAGAGCATGATTTGAAAAAACCTAAATTTCACGCCTACAAAAGCATATTTTAAGACCTTATAAAGCTAAAAATTAGAAAAACACCCAGGAAAACTTTTGTTAGTGTATAATTTTACTACAAAAATGGCATTTTATACAAATATAAAGGGGAAATTAAGACTTTTCATAAAATATGGGAGCTCAAAAGAAAATAAACTTATTGATATTATAAATGAATAACATAGAAATTATAACTTTATCTAGGTAATAGACTATTATTTTAATAACAAGCACTTACGTAGGAAGTTAAGGTATTTCGAATTAAAAACACTGAATTTTTTGTTGAATAATCATAGTAATTATTACTTAATTGCAATATAAAAAAAATTCTATTCAGTATGAAATCTCGAAAATAGTCTATACTTTTTTCAACTATTTGAAAAACATATGTATAAAATTTCCGATTCACTTATACATAATAATTTGATATATTTTGTAATACAGTTACGAAAAATGTCGTTTTCCAAGCCTTGCCAGTCAGAAAAATTCATGATCAATTAATAATACAACAGCTGTAAAGTTCAATACCTAAAAAAGGTCGAGAAATATTTTTAAATATCAAAGATTAAATTTTAATATGAGACAAAAAACAAAAAAAGTCTTTATTCTACCAAAAATTGCATTAGAAAGTGTACTGTCGTCTTAAGTGCAACTTTTAAACGAACTTCAAAATATCACGCTGAGCTCGAATAAAAACAATTTATATCACTTTGCTTAAGACAAATATGCATTTTTTCTGGTTTATGTACGAAACAGAAGAACTTATTTAACAAGAGATATGATCTTGTATGATGCAAATATTTTATTATCTTATATTCAATTCAATGGTACTTATATTCAATTCCATTCACAACTGACCGTGTTTAAAAATTACCGTTAATGTTAAATTGTTATTTGCAGATCTGCCATTGGAACCCAAAAGACTCAATGACTTTATTTTTTACACATTTTTCATTCTTAAATTGCAAAATAAATAATTTTTAGAAACTTTTTAAAGGTTTTTAACATTAAAATGCAGAGATATAAGTCATGCAGAAAATATCAAAATCAGATAAAAAAAATTAGACAAGATATATTCACATATACCATTTTCAGTTTAATTCCAAAAAATAATTTCAAAAAATCAAAAAAATGGTTTCAAAACTAAAGGAAACAAACAATTAAATGCTTCAAAATCTCAAAAGATGCATTTAAATTTTTTTAATCTTTTAATCTGATATATGAAATATTTTGATCGGTCAATGGATGTAATATATTGAAAAAAATGAATAACAAACAATAAGGAAATATTTCTTCTAAACCTTAATTAGTCAAGAAGTTCCATTTCCTTATACATTATAAAGAAACAGAAGAAACTTTCGTAATAAGCATGTATGCATAATTTTTCAGTAAAAAAAAATGTTACAGTTCCCCTCATCAAGATAAATGCAGCACCCTTATGCTTATTTTTAATTAGGGATTAATGTATTGATTCATAAAAAATACAAATTTAATAAAATAATAAATGGTGGTAGTATAGAAAACTATGAAGTGAAGTGCTAAAAATAATCTTAAGTAGAAATCCATTTCTAATGAAGGAAAAGAGGGAATTTTTCTGAAGCTACAATTAGCGTAATTTTTTATAACTATAATAAAAAATCTAACGAAAAACTTCCAGAATTAAGTCACCAATTTGCCTTCTTTGAAAAAAAATATATATATATACTTTTTGTTTCTTGGATTTTATGGCCTTTTTCTTAAGAATATTGGTTAAAATTCCATTTATGAAATTTCTTTATAATTAGCACTCATGAAATTAACAATGCAAATGATTGTACAATAGAATAATCATTTAACAATTACTCGAGTAATAATTATAATAGTAATAAAATAGTTCTAGAAAAAAGAAGTTTTATAGTATTTTTAGCACAATATATCGATTTTTTTTTTTTCACATGCAAACAAAATTTTCTCATGTTAGGGTAAAGAATACATGGGATATCTTAAAAATTCTGAATAAAATTATTTTTTTCAGTTTCATTAAATGTTCTGGGAAACAATATCTTATATGATAAGAAATGAGTTTAGTTCTTTTTTTTTATTCAAATTTATTCATCAATTAAGGTGACAATAGCACAATTGTTAACACACAATTCACAATACGCAATTCAACTTCATAGCACAATTTAAGGTCATATCATTTTTAAATTAATATTAAAATGTAAACGTTTATCTTTAAATTATACTTAAGGTTCAATTTTATCTTATTTATAAGCTGAGTTACATCTGTTTTAAAATTACATGAACTTCACTCACTGGAAAAAATTTCAAAGCGTCATTTTCCATTACTAAAACCACAAAATCTGAATATAATGTGCATCAAGGAACTTGAAATTTCGTATATAACATACTTATACATAGAAAGTCTAGTCTTGAGATATTAAATTGAGTAGAATTTATTTTAAATTGCAATAAAGGACAAATTACAATGGCTTTCAAAATCATTTTGTCTTTAGAAATATATTTAACATAATTTTCAATGTAAGGACTCTATTATCATTCTCTAGATAAAGATTATATAGTCTATCTTCTAGATAAGGTTAGAGTCTATTCTCTAGATAAGAACTGTATTTTTCAATTTATAAAATATCAATATATTTGTTTTCTTTTGAGTTATAATATTTTACGAATTGTCTTACTTTTTCCTTATATTTGTATAAAATGCCCTTTTGAAAGTAAAAATATACACTAACAAATTATATTTTGGGTTTGTTTCTAATTTTGAAGCCCTATATGGTCATAAAATAGACATTTGTAGGAAAACATCTGTGTTATTTAAATAACTTTTTTTCGAAGTTTACTGTTAATTTAATCCAAAGAACCCTTCTAACCAATGAAAACTGTAGTTTCACAGTAAGTTCAAGTCTCATACACACTTTGGAAGATTTAAAACACACACGTGCTATGGTGTTTCGCATAAAGATTTTTCTGTGACTTAGCATTCAAAGGATAAAACAAAGCATAACAATTTTTCAGTTTTAAAGTCAGCTACTTTATTCCCGGCAATATATTCGCCCTACTTCTCGAAGCGTCCAAAATGTGAACAATTTTGGCGATGTAAACTGACTTTATGGCTATGACTCTGTATATAGTAGCAAAAATTTTTTGTTTTGTATTTTAGAATGGTCAGCCTATGAAGACAATGACTTTTCAGGAAGACTGATTTGGCGAATATCCAGTCAGCTTGGTTCTTGTAAAGATATGATTCTTTAAAAATTGGAATGCACTAGTGTTTTTTAAATGATAAACAATAGAATAAAAAAACAATATTATAACTTCCAAATTGAATTTGTTTCAAATGTTATGGATAAGGCTAGATATATATCTTTAATGACGCTTGAAAATATGAATTTTGATTCGCATGGATTTTAGACTTTGCAATATTATAGAATTACGATAAACCATAATTGAAATGATGTAATTAAAAACAATAAATTAGGATTTTCTAATTATTTACTTTATTGTTTTAATGTTTTTATTTATTTATAACTAAAATAGTTCTTCTGTTTTTAAGTATTTGTATAAACGTAAAAATTATTTCAAATACTTAATCTTTTGATAATATTATGTTTCTCAAGTGATTTTTAGATTAATTATTATAATTTTCAAATGCATACAAATTATATAGAACTTTACATACAAGTATTGAGGCTTAAAGGAAAAAATGAAGCAAATAAAATAAAGTACAACATTATGTGAACCTATTTATTCAATTTTATGCATTCCCTATTTCATTAGAAATAAAGAGTGAAGGAATATATTTTATTTTTAAAATATTAGATCAAGTAAATGAAGATTAAATTCATAAAATGTTAGCAACTAAATATTTTTCCAAAATTATAATTATATTTCCATTCTGTAATTTCTCTTCAATAACATTTTCAGTAACGTTTTTCCTTAAACTACAAAGATTAAAGTCATTTTTTTTTTGCTTTCGATTTTCGATCAGTTTGAGAAAAAAAAACAATTTAATTTATGTTTTCAATAAATTTCATATATTCACATTATATTCAATTCTAGAATATTGCAACTCCTTACAGATCTGAATATTGAAGTAGATTGAGATTTTTCTTTAATTTAATAATGAAGCATGCTAAAATTTATTGTTAAGATTTGGAAATAATTCTTTTTTAAACTGAGAATAATTAGACAAAATATTTTTTGAATCAGCATTTGGACTTTAAAAATGTCCTTAAATTTACCCAGATTCATATCTGGATCTTCATTTTATGTTATAGCTTCTTTATGGGAAATATTTGTTTTATCTAATTTTTGTAAGTAAATTGATAAACACTAACAAACTGTTGTTGAAATTGTAGAAATACTTTCTATTAATTCAATTAATTCGAAACAGAAGCATTCAGTTAACTTTAACTGATTCAAATCTTCTGAATGGATTTTCGTATTAGATTCAGGTTTTATAATTTAAACATTTGTTTGTACAGAACATCTTGAACTCTCTATAGTTTAACAATCATTCAATGAAGCATTTTTAAACAACTAGTTAATTTGTTCTTAAATAACAATTTATTAAATTAATTTCATTAGTGCTTTATTAATTATTATTTTATTAAATTAATTTTATTGGTGCTTTATTAATTATTAATATTTTATTAAATTAATTTTATTACTAATGCTTTCTAGTTATTAATACTTTATTAAATTAATTTTAATATTAATACTTACTGAATTGATCATACTTTAATAAATTAATTTTACTATTAATACTTAATTAATCATACTTTAATAAATTAATTTTACTTTTAATACTTAATTAATCATAATTAAATAAATAGGTTTTCGGCTAAAGTAGAGAAAAAATTGAAAAAAAATGTAATTGAAGTAGTAAAAAATTTTTAAAATAAAATATATAATATTTTCCCTCCAAAAATAAAATCAAAATTTTATTGATGAGTGATTGATCAAAATAGTGTACCAAAACAATTATTATTATTTGATGGAACATACAAGAATTGTTTCGTTGAATGCACTTAAATCTGCAGGTTATAAATGGAGATATTAGGAAGTTGAATAAAATATTTAATATATTGTATTTGCTTTGAAGCTGAAGACAAATAAGTAAAAGTTAGTTATATTTAATCAATTTATTTGTGTCATAATTAACTTGCAATAAAAGATTAAAGCTGTGGTACATATTAAAATAAAACTTAAAAATTAATAGTTTTGCTTAGTCAAATGTAACATGTGCATAAATGTTAAATGCAGAATATCCACTCCGTCGTAGAAATATTTAAATCTTAATCATTTTAAAAATAAGAAAAAAAATCTTTATGTACAAAGGATGTTCCGAAAGTAAGTTTCGTTATGTAACAAACAACCCCCAAAAGAATCATACCCTTTACTGGTTCAACGATTGAAATAGCGTCAATGGAAAGAGAATGATGCATGCGCATAGCGACGAAGAAAAGAGTGTTACCGCAGACCAGTATTCCAGACATGATTGTGACAATGTGGCCGGCAATAGGAGTGGGTGGTGTTGTCCGGCATGAATGGGCACGTGAAACTAGTCATCCATGAACGCCTACACACAGTGTATGGTGAACAGGACATGTCTCATGACATGATTGGGCTCTAGTGTTGCATGTAACATGTCAATTGAAAAGTCCCCGGCCTACCATAGTAAAACACATTTTTTTGGCAAAATTAGTTTTTTTTATTCAACATAATTCCCTTCAAGGGTGATACACTGATTATAGCGACCCTCCAACTTTTCGATACCATTTTTGTAGTGCGATTTGTCCTTTGCTTCCAAATAGGCCTCAGTTTCGGCGATCCCCTCTTCATTCGACTTCTTCCCAGCGAGCATTCTTTTGAGATCTGAGAACAGGAAATACTTGCTGGGGGCCAGATCTGGAGAATACGATGGATGAGGAAGCCATTCGAAGCCCAATTCATGGATTTTTGCAATCGTTTTCACTGACTTGTGACACGTTCTTGGTGAAGCAGCACTTTCTTTTTCTTCAAATGCGGCGGTTTTTCGGCGATTTCGTCCTTCAAAAGGTCCAATAACGCTATGTAATAGTCGCTGTTGATGGTCCTTCCTTTTTCAAGGCAGTCAAAGAAAATTATTCTATGCGCATCCCAAAATACAAACGCCATAACCTTGCCAGCCGACTGTTGCGTTTTCCCACGCTTTGGAGCGGGTTCATCGAGTGCAGTCCACTCGGATGACTGTCGATTGGACTTCGGAGTGAAATGATGGAGCCATGTTTCATCCGTTGTCACATATCGACGCCAAAACTCGGATTTATTACGCTTGATCATCTTCAAACACTGCTCCGAATCATGAACCCGACGTTGTTTTTGATCAAAAGTGAGCTCGCGCGGCACCCACTTTGCACAGAGCTTTCTCATACCCAAATATTCGTGATTGATATGATGTACGCGTTCAGTTGATATCTTTAGAGTGTCTGCTATTTCATTCCATTTCAATTTACTGTCATTCAAAATCATTTTGTGGATTTTTTTAATGTTTTCTTCGGTAACAATCTCTTTGGGGCGTCCACTGCGTTCACCGTCTTCGCTGCTCATTTCACCACGTCTAAACTTATCATACCAATCCTTGATGGTTGATTTTCCTTTGGCAGTGTCCGGAACTCGGCATCAAGCCAATTTTTTGCTTCAAATGTATTTTTTCCCTTCAAAAAGCAATATTTTATCATCATGCGAAATTCCTTTTTATCCATTTTTTTCACAACAAAAGTTGCTTCACTCAAAATGCTATAATTCACACACTAATGATCCGACAGTTGTCAAATTTAAACACGCATCTTTTGAGGGTTAGGGCTAACTAAAAATATATGGAATTAACTCTAGTAGTGCCATCTATGTGTCAGGCCGGGGAATTTTCAATCGACCTTTTACAGTGAAAGAAATCTGAAAATGGAAGATGATGATAGAAATGGGCGTCCCTCTACATGTGCGATTGGTTTAGTTTTATTAACGTCGCAATAGAAGCAACACGAGGGCTATTTTCGACGTTCCTCGAAATTTCGAACGTCGGTCAAGCGACTAGGACTTCATCTGAGATGACAGTCTCCTCTCCTAACTTCAACACCACACCAACGGAGAACTTTGAGCAAGGACAGAATTTATGTGCATAAGCGCCGACTACACTGCGGGTCCTTAGTGGCTTCAAAATTCGAACCCGCGAGTCGAAAAAAACCGCCACCCTCGAGTCCGCGACCATGACCACTAGGCTAACGCAACCACCCACATTTTCGAATGAAAACAACACAGCTAGAGAAAACACACGTAAACCGATTGCATGTTACGATAAATGTCTTGTTGTTAAATGTGACTATATCAAAAATCGCGCAAGGTAATGTGATATATTCAATATTTAAAGGAAAACGATTTAAACTTAAATTGTTACTTTTTCAATATTGTTTACTAAGCTTTATTTTTTTAAATGCTTAAAGTTGTTACAAGGAAATAAAAATATGCTATGGGCAACACCACATCCTGTTTTTGTTTTTAGAAAATTTACTGGCATCGAACAAAAAAAAAATAGAATTTAGTTTGGTTCTAAGATGTAAAAACGAATGTTGAAATTTATGCTTGTGAAAATTGTGCATATAATTTATGTTTGAAAAGATGTGCGCAAATAAACGGGATGTCCTGAAAACAAGTCATATTTATTAATAGTCTGCATTACAGTACAGAATAAATTCATGACAACATTTTTTTTGGCAATAAGTTTTCCCTGTGAAAAAAGACGAAACTTACTATTGATAGATTCCTCTATTTTTTATAAAACTACTTAAACATTCAAGATTTTTTTGAAAGACTCTATTAACGATTCTAAAATAAGTTGATTAAGTATAAAATGTAAATAAACCTTACATTTAATTTTAATTACTAAGAATCAAATGAATCATTTCGTCAGCTAGAAAAAATATACAAATTAGAATTTTAAAAATACATGTATAATTCAGTATAAATACTAATCATTTAAATAAATAGAATTTAAAGAAAAGGTTTCATGTCATGCTCACATTACTAGTTGTAAGCAAAATTATTTTTGAATTGGCTAGTATACAAACTTATACACACTTATTATAATAAGAAAATGATCAAAATACAATCATGGAGATTTAGCGAGAAATCTTTATAAGAAGAGGTCATTGTATTAAAATATGATTCAAAATAATTGAAGTCAACTAGATTGTAGTGACGTTATTTTTTCCTGAGAATACAAGGACCTCAAATGTTAAGAAAATATTTAAATTTCACAGTCATGGAAGGCAATTTCGAAATTCACGACATATATGCTTGAGTATAATATTTATTTGTATGCACATACAATTTAAGTGAATTCGCATCTTATTGACAGCTTTATTATTTATTAATTTTTTTAATGATAATTTTAACATCAAGGAATAATTCCTCACACGGAAATTGTAATACAC
>BMAW01041287.1:611816-626513 GCA_019974015.1 Nephila pilipes | reverse complement strand
ATTATTATTGACATTATTATTATTATTATTATATTATTATTGACATTAACACATAATAATAATATTACTACTTTCACACACATTAATACACACATTAATACATTACTATCACACACACACACACACATTACATTAATACACACACACATTAATATAATAATATTACTAATAATAGTTTTCATTAATACACACACACAATATTACACACATTAATACTAATACTAATAATACACACACACACACATTAATATTACCATTACACATTAATAATATTGCCATTACACATATTAATATTACACACACACACACACAATATTAACACACATTAATAATAATATTACACAATACCATTAATACACATTGTCATTTAATATTACACACACATTAATAATAATAATAATAATACTTACACACACACATTACACACACACATTTTCGTTAAATAATAATATTACTACACACATTGACACACCACACATTAATAATAATACACACATTACACACACACACATTATTACACACATTAATAATAATAATAATAGTCACACACACACATTAATATTACACATTAATATTACTATTTTCATTAATATTACACATTAATAATAATACTATCATTTTCACACATTAATATTGAATAATAATATCATTACCATTACACATTGACACACACATTAATATTAATACATTAATATTGATAATAATATTAATATTACATTAATAGCCATTATAATAACACACACACACACACACACAATAATAACACACACACACACACACAATAATAATAATAACACACAATACTTCAATAAATAATACTAATAACACACACACACACACACACACACAATAATACACACACACAATAGATTAACAATACACACAATAAATAACAATACCACCGAATAACAATACACACAATAACACACACATTGGGTCAATAACAATAATAATACACACACACACACACACACACACACACACACACAATAGCCACACACACAATAATAATACACACACACACACACACACAATAATATCACACACACACACACACACACACACACACACACACACACACACAATAATAATAATAATACACACACACAACACACACACAATAATAATAATACTTTCAATAATACACAATAATACACAATAATACTATCACACACACACAATACACAATAGCTTCTCACACACAATAATACACACACACACACATGACACAATAATAATAATACACACACAATACACACACACACACACACAATACACACACACACACACAATAATAATATCAGTCACTTGAATAATACACACACACAATAATAGACACACAATAGATTACCACACACACACACATTAACAATAATAATACACACAATAATACACACACACATTTCACACACACACACACACACACACAATAATAGAATACACACACACACACACACAATAATACCAATAATATTTCAATAATATCAATAAGACACACACCAATACTATCATTACACACACACACACACATTAATACACACACACATTACACATTACACACACACACACACATTGAATAATACACACACACACAATAGTTTTCATTGTTACATTACCACACATTTTCACACACACATTAATAATACACACACACATTAATAATATTAATATTGGCCACACACACACACACATTAATAATAATATTATCATTTTCACACATTAATAATACACACACACACACACACACACACATTAATATTACTAATATCATTACTAATATCATTACGAATATTAATATTACACACACATTAATAATAATACTACCACGCCATTACCAATACACACACACATTAATACACACACATATCATTAAATAATACACACACACATAATAATATTACACACACACACACACACATTAATATTACACATTAAGACATTAATACTTACTAATATTACATACACACAATAATATTAGCTTTCACAATAATAATAATAATATTAATATTATTACATTAATACAGACATTAATATTACACACACACACACATTAATATCATTAATATTACACATTAATATTGAATAATAATATTAATATTATTACACACACATTAATAATATTTATTATTATTATTCAATATTATTATTATTATTATTCAATATTATTATTATTATTATTCAATATTATTATCATCATCATCATCATCATTATTATTATTATTATTATTATTATTATTATTATTATTATTATTATTATTATTATTATTATTATTATTATTATTATTATTATTATTATTATTATTATTATTATTATTATTATTATTTATTTATTTATTTATTTATTTTAACACAAGAATTTAAACTTAAGCGTGTGATTGTGGAAACCTAGTAGAAGAGATAGATAGAATGGGCAATTCATGTCGTGTCCAAAATTCATGTCGTGTCCAAAATTCATGTCGTGTTTTCCTTATCCTTCTCGGAATTCAGCCCGAACGTGAATGTATCAATGCTAATTTACAGTTTGACCTTCAAGAAGCCAATGAATGTACACAATCCCATGAATATAGAAAAAAAAAACAATCATAATTGTTTTTAATTTTGATTTGCTCATTTGAGCTTTTTTGGTTCTCGGTGAAGATGGGCTCTTCCAGCGCATGAATTTGCGCTTTGTTTCTGGATGATAAGTAGAAAACTAGTGTCGCTACACGTTTTTGTCCTTTCCAATAAATTTGGGTCATTTTTAATAGAATTCAAAGTGCCAGTACAAACATTTTTGCAAGTTTCTTGTTGTTTAAACAGAATAATTTTAAAAACATACCTTTTGCATATAAGAAATTGTTTCGTAAAATTTGCAGTGCGGGTTCTTTGTCGATTTCTACAGTCTCACCAATCGAATATTTAACAGACGATCAGTTTGGACTATATGACCAGATTTCTTTACTGTCATCCGTTTGTGACTTGGAAGGGTGACCGGGGTGTGAATAATCTTCATTTCCTTCTCACCCATCTTGAAAACACTTAAACCAATCGGAAATACTAGCACGCGATTACCATTCATTCCCATACACTTCTTTTAATAAGTTTAAAGTTTCAGTAGCTGTTTTTTCCAAGTTTCATGTGAAATTTCACAACGATCCGTTGCTCGATTTTTTCACTTGGTATTTTTCAGGTGAAACGAAAGAATTTTTATAATACGAATATAGGCTAAGGCTGTACGAAATTATTTACAAGAGCGAAAGGCACTGCATTCGAAAGAGAAGGCTTCTCTCTGATGGTTGCTGGTGTTTGGCGCGTGCGTACATCTGTATTACCATCCGGTTCGTTATTTCATAGCCACACCTCGTATTACCTTCTGATATAAAGTCCAAATTTTTTAAGTGTATAATCAGCAATCGTTTCTTTCATCAATCCTTTTTTGACCTATGACACATTTTTAATTTTTATATGACATTCTGATTTTTTCATCATGTGTTTGATGCAATTTAGCCCATAAAGATCCAACAGCAAAAATTTCTAAATCGCTGCTTTTTTTAAAATTATTTTAAAAGATTTCAGTTGACCAATGTATTCGTTTGACATCAATATCAAAGTGTATTTTCGTCCTCTGTTGAAATTGGTGCGAAATTTTACTTTGTTTTTTACACGAACATTTGCAAATACATTTAAAAAGATTTTTTTTTTAAAAAAATAATATCTATTAAAACCTATTAATATCTATTAAAACCGAGCTGCTTAAATATTTTAATACGTAAAATAATAATCAAAATGTCCTTCTTCAAATTTCAAGGTTTTCAAATTCTCTCTAGAAGTCAAGGGAAAAAAGTAACTAAAACTACTTTCATTGTCATTCATTTTCACTGATTAAATTTTATTGTGAAACAGCTAACGTATCAGATCTTTTAATCTAATCCTTCTACCCCTCCACGATGCTTTTCAAGTTGTGAAGAAAACGCTTTTAGTGAAACTCTTTCGTCATGGCAAGACAGAGATATTGGAAATCCATAAAACATTTTTGCTGTTCATTTCTTTCCACGAAATATTTGTTCTACAGGTAAGAATTGTTTCCTTTCGTTTTTTAGTATTATGTATTTCATAGCGTTTCTCCTATAACACAATGTTTACTTTTTTGGATATTCTTGGCCAGAAAATAATACATTTCCTAAGAAATTGTGAACAAGATTAGAACCAGGTTAGTACTAAAAATATCATTAAATGGTTAAGATATTAATAAAATTAACTTCCCATATAAACAAAATATTCCCAAGAATAAAATAAATTAGAACTGATATGGTTAAATAAAATATACTAATGCTGATGGAAAATAAACTGAGTTCCGTAACTATTTCAATTCCTTTAAATTAATTAAGGATATTTACCGATAGCAGTCTTTATGAAATGAGATACACAGGTATCAGAAATGAAATTTCAGCTCATTATTGGATCTGCAATAAAATGTCGCAATGTTTTTTAAAACGGTTTGCCTTGTTATTTTCCATATATATATCAGTTTTAATCATTTATTTATTTTTTCAAAATGTAAGAGAAATTATATTGTGTAGGGTTATTATGAATAAAATTATAAAGTTTTAATGTGTGATCAAACATAACGTATATGTTGTTTTCTTCCTCAGATAAGTGTCCGTAATAACCTAATGGTCATGGTCGTGGACTCGTGTCCGACGCTTTTCATCAAATCGTGTGTTCGAACCTTGATTCTCCATAACCGTGTGCTCCCTCCATGTTGCCGGGGTTGATGCACATTAAATCTGCCCAGGTTCAAAGTTTTCCCTGGGCATGGTGTGAAAGTTAGGAGAGGGAGATGTCACCTGAGGTGTCGTCCACTCACGTGACCGACATTGAAAACAACGAGGTCATTCGCCTACAGACCTCCATCAGTATCCGTTGTTTACAACAAGTAGTGATGTCAATAGTTTACAGATTGATGTGTATTCCAAAAAGAAATAAAAATGAATAATGAGATATAGAAGAACTATGACGTCACACTATGTAGACATATTGTTAGGTTTTCTTTACTTTTGAATTTCAAAATTCTGTGATATCCCACCTTCTTTTTCCAACATGTACTGTCATATATTACCACTAGCTGATACCCACCCACTACGCTGGACAGACGATAATATAATATTTTGAAACCTATACGTAAAATATCAAGAAAATTTTCAATTTTTAAAACGTTAATGATAATCTATATTTAAAATTTTAAGAAATTGATTATCTGTAATAATGGTTATCAAAAACTTTCAAATATGTGAGAAAAATAAAAAAAAATTAGTAAAAAGTCATTCCACATATATATAATATAGATAAATTCATTCTACCGAATAAGAGTTACATCTAATATTGACAAAGTTGTGACATTTTGTCAAATGATTCTTCATGTGCTTAGCTTTCAAATGAAATACCCTCTCAATGGCATCGTGTCTGTCATAAGATTTTTGTCCTTGCCTCAAGACATCTTTGATTTCTGAACATTTAGGATTGCAAGTGAGTGCAATCCTTAAAAAGGGTAGTGCATGTCGGGACACCCAAAATGTCTTACGTTTGTCAGAGCCTCTTGAGTTCGTTCATGCATGTAGCGAGGTCCTCCAGTAAACGAAGATTGTCTTGCGTGTACGCTACTCCTTAGAAATTCGCCATTTTAGTAGTTTTCAAAATCCCTCTAAGTTTTGGATCTAAACTACACTTTCACCAACCGCGGGATTCCAAACTGATTTATTTCTATCGCTAAATATGTACGTTTCTTATTTTTGACATGTACAAAATTTCGCATGAAGATCCCCTTCGCCAAAATCTTGCCAATCCTTCATCAGCGCTGCAATATAAAATTATTTGGTATTTTTCCATTTCGCACGCGCAAATATAACCAAATAAACTTAATTGGTGACAATACACAGTATACATAGAAAAAAAAATATTCCATTTGGCGTCGATCATATCATTTCTGGCGAAAAAGTCGCCAAAAATTACAGAACCGATGTATAAGAGTAGATTAACGGATGAAAATTACATTTTGGATAAGACTTCCTTAAAATTTGTTCTTAGTGAGCGTCTACATCGCAAAATGAGTAACTATGCTAAATTTCAAGTCAATCGGTTGTATAGTCTTAGAGATTTCGTGATGAATCAGTCAGTAGTATTTCGCTTATATATATATACACACACACACATATATATATATATATATATATAGATTTATTATTGAAAAAATTGTCTTTTCTAATAAATGCTAAATCTAGAAGTGATTGTCCCCTGAGTGGCGGGTAAGTAGCTCTAAAGCTCTGCCCTCTTGGGTTCTGCCGATAACCCTCCTGTTGCTTCTAGAGTGACGTTAATAAAACCAATCAATCAATAAACCCTTTTCGAATAATATGAAAAAATTTGGAATTTTCGAAAATAATGCAAACCTTACAAGTATATAAAAAGGCCATTTTTGAGAATAAATTACCATTATGGAAAGCAGTAACTTATAACATGAAAGTGTATTGGAAATATATAAATCCGTTTTATATATCAATTTTTTTCATACATTAATAGCACTTCAATTTCCAACAATTTCTTACGCATAAGGATATTTTTTTTAAAATATATATAAGAAAAAACTAACTACATAAAATTTCTGTACTTTAAGTGTAATTTACAAATAAAGTACCGTCAGACTTAAATAAATACTGCAGTCATGATGCATAAACCTCTTTTTCAAAGAAAATAAAGATTTTTTTAAAAATATTTAAATCCGACATGAACAGCAATATTTACATGAAACGTTTTACCAATACGATCTAGAAATATATCACATTTAAACGTGAAGCACAAATTGAAGAACAAGGGATGAAGTTGATTTTTAATAGCAATATTTACATGAAACGTTTTACCAACACGATCTAGAAATATATCGCATTTAAACTTGAAGCACAAATTGAAGAACAAGGGATGAAGTTGATTTTTAACACACATATAAATTTTAAGTACTAAATAAAATTTCTAGTGCACCATATTTTTCTGAACCATAACATTCATTCACATACTAAATTGCCCAATTAACGAAGCTTCATTTTTTTTTTTTTATTTTAACAGTTCTTACTTGAACAAAACAGTTATGAACAAAAGAAATATTTTGAAAGTCCTTACTGACAAATAAAAAGAAATTCTATATAAATTCAATATATTTTACCCCTGATATACTTGGGAATTTCCTCATCGACTTTTAACTCATTGTTCTATTTTTATGGTAAGATACACTGCCAAACATAACTTTATGTTTATTTAGGTTTCAAGCAGTGACTATACACAATCACTTCATTATTTCAATTCAATAGATTTCAGTATTTACTCCCGATTCTGCAGGAAATAATTGTTTTTTATTTATCCTTCTGAAGACTTCTAAGTCGTATCAGAAAATGAATGAAGTGAAAGAAAAAGATGAGCATGACTTGTTTGGATAAATTACAAAGAAAATCTAACAGTTGAAGGGTTTCTCATTCATTCAAACTTTCTACGGCGCACAAAAAAAACTTATTTGTTGGGAAGTAAATAGCAAGAAAAATTTTTCAGAGAGTTTCATGCTGTTAAAGAATTTAGATGAAGAGTATTTATAAAAATATTCATAATTCTCAGAACATAAGAATAAATTTCTTTCAGTTAAAATAGACCAATAACGACTGATTTTAGTAATCATAAATGTAACTTTTTTTTTATAATTTAAATTTTAGTTTTTCATAAATCCTTTTATTTCATTTATTTTCGTTTGCTAAAAACTTGATTTATTTTAAATTCAGCAAAAATTTTAGATCAGTAATTTATTAAGAGCTATTAATTATTGCAAAAAAAAAGTATTAATTTGATTTAATGTGAGGAATGTACATTAATTTTACAAATGTAGATTTTCCTTCTCAATAATTTTATAAAAGTGTATATTTTGATGCAAGATAAAGGCATATGCAATAATCAAATAAGATTTTACTTCAATAAAGGGCATTGCAAAATGCATTACCATTAGTCATTGCCATTAGTCATCAAAAAACATTAAAGCTTCTTCTTGGTTAAGGCTTTAATTATTTTTTAAAGATGTAATTTGGTTTTTACATCATATTTGTTGAACAATAATTTATTGATTTATCCCACTTATTTATTGATTGTTTACTTAAGACAGTGAAATAATTTATATTACCCTGAAATCTTCTACGATCAATCTCAGAAATTGAAAATATTGAAGATTATTTATAAGCTGAAAAAGCACTTCTATGATGAATATTTTGTTTCAAGATCAGTACACAAATGTTGATGAAATAATTGATAAAAACAATAATAATTGAGCCCGGATATTATAAGGATATTTCTCCAGAGAATAAACTACCTTAGTTTATTAAGTGATATTAGCTACGAAATACTATGTATGTGTGTGAATATATCCTTTTCTTGGAGTTCAACGTCATCTTAAACAATTATTCTTGCACTTAAGGGAGGTGCTGTTTGTTTTCCTACTTTTTCTATTTAAGTACTTCGTTTTCAAGCAAACACAATTCTTAAATGGTAATACAAAAAAAAAAAATTAAATGTGGTACAAATACAAGAATTTAAGAACATTATGTCATGATAAAGCTCCATACATAATAAAAAATGCTAAAATAAACTACAAAATATTGCAAAAAAATTGTAAAATTTACTTAAGTCCATTTTATCAATAATTAGAGTTGAACATTAATGAAAGACCAGGACAAGTCACATACTATTTTAATTTATATACTAGCATATACTAGCTAGTTTCTTTCTTTATCTCATCAGCATGTTTTCATATGAATTACTTTTGGAACTTGATCGGTATATTTAATGAAACAGTTAGCACAAATGATTACATTAATTTAAATAATATATATATCTACACTTTTACACAAATTATAATAAATAATTTACGAAATAATAGGTAGAAAATATATAAATATATATTTTCTTTTCTTTTACCATTGATTCATATTGAAGTAGTCTATTCTATGTATAAGTATATGGAAAACATGTATGTAAAATTTTAGGTTCATTGATGCTTGGCATTTTCAAATATTGTGTTTTACAGTAATGAAAAATGTTTTTAAAACCTTTCTAGTCAAAGAAACTCATGATAAGATAGTACTAAAACAGCTGTTGCTCTCAACTTCCAAACAAGATTGAAAAAAAAAATTCAAACAGTTTCTTAAAGATAAAAGACTGATTGCGAATATGAGATCAAAAATAAAAATTCAATATCTTGAACAAAAATTATATTTTCAAATTGTAATGTTACCTTAATTACACATTTAATTTATTAATCATTAAATTATATGGCCTTAATTCCCTAGTTTAAGACATTCGAGTTCATTATTTTATTAATAAAGTTAGTCTATATTATATAAAAAGTGGACGAAACAAAACAAAAAAAAATATATGAAAATATAACATTATCTTAATCTCTTTTATAAGGTTTTTTTGTTTCTTTGGATGCTTTTATTTCATTATTTTTTTTGGCTTGCCTCCTTATTTTAGTATTGGTTAGGGATTCTTATCATTATATTTGGTTCCACTTTCATTTCAACCCCTGGTCAACATCATAGATTTTCCAACTACAGCTTCAATAATATCAAGTTCAGAATCTGTATAATACATATTTTCCAGGTAAAATAATAACTATAAGATATCCTTATTTGACAAACTTTCATTATTTTCTAAAATATTGCTTATATATTAGTTCTATACATATTACATATTTTATATTTACGTTCCCGTGAGGTTGATAAGTATTGCCCCAACCTAGATAAGGGCAAATAGCATTACAAATTGTGTGTGGGGGGGGTTATGTGTGTCATAAGGTATGCGTGTTGATTGACTGCTTAAACCCAATATGTGAGTGTCGAATTTATGTGAGTGATTACGTGATTGTGTCTAACCTTCGCTAACTTCCTATTTAAATACGTCAACAGAGGCGTTGTAAATTCTACAAAAAGAGAAAGAAAATGCTCTTTCCTACCGAAGGTAAAAATCCCATATCTGAGCATTAAGTGTACAATGACCACCACGGGTCTTTCAACTGTAAATTCACATAGCTCCAGAGAGATCATCCCAAATATTAACCCCTGTTCTATGATCGTGGGGACTACGTATCACACAAATTTGATATTTGTACATACCTAAGAATTTGATCTACGGCATATTGAGTGTGTGTGTCTGTTGATCGTAAATTATATGCGAGTTTAAAACCTAAGGAAATTGCGAACGTATCTACTAAATACGTGTGAGTGAATATTGCCATATCTTGGCAAACTTCCAGTTTAAATTTGTCACTGAAGTGAATGTTAGGATATCAAAAAAAAAAAAAAAAAACGACAGAAAGCATCATTTTCACTTGAAATAAAAGAATACCCTTTCTAAACTTTCAGTGTGCTGCGACTCTCAACGGTTCTTTGAAATGGAAATTTAAAGGATTCAAGAGAGACTGTCGAAAATTAGAACTCACAGTTCTATCATCATGGGAACTACGAATCATTTATCAGTTGTACATAATTCAACTTGAAGGTACCATGAGAGATAAATAAAAAAAGCTAACATTGCTTAGTTGGAAAAAGTATTCATTGATGTTAATTTGTCAGACTTCCCCGTTGTTACTTTGTCGAATTAATGAATTTTTTAAAATGTTTCATAAAAGTTGGATTTACATCACAGAATGACTTTAATTTTAAGTAACATGGATAGACATTTTGTTATATTTCTACCAATGTAATGAATATTATATGGAATAACAAAAATATAATATAGAATTATTTAAAATTGGCATTAACTTCTTTCTGAAATACAATTCAGTCAAAATTTTGCTTTTTAAATTCAATAAATCAAAAAACTTTTAAGTAAATGCTTAAAGATTAAAAATGACAAATATGCTTTAGATTAAAGTATGTGAATAAAATTTATAAATTGTTCAATTTTAACAATAAGTAATAAACATCAAATTACAAAGAAAGTCACAATATAAAACTCTGCTGTGCAAAACTAAATATTCTCTTATCTCAAACAACCATGTCCTTGCAGTAAAAAAACGTTTTATATTTATTTCATTAAAATGGAGAACTCATCTAAATATTATGAAATACAATACAAAATGCTGATTTGAAAATGTATTCAATATTTATTAAAATAAATTGAAATTTCATTTATTTCAAAGCATTATAAGTTCATGAAAAGATTTGACAAAATTGCATTTTATTGATAGAAATCTATTAAGTGTATTTCTTATTAGAAAAATAATCAAAGAAAAGTAGATCAAAAGCACAAGCCACCAAACATATATTTATGAAGGAGAAAAAAAAAATTTCTAGAGATAATCACCATTCATTAGTTACTTTTCACTAAGAGGAATTACCCATAAAACACGAAATTGACAATCCATTGAAACATTAACCCAAGCAAAGTTTCAAAATAAAAACTTCAGTTTATTGAATAAGATAAAAAAAAAATGAAACAAAACAGATGCAGAATGTATAACTTTTCAAGATCTATTCCATCCTCTATTGGGCACAGAAAAAAATTTCTGAATTGCTGGATAAAGTAAGAATTGGAGAAATAGTAATTTCACCAAACACCATAGTGTTCCATTTTAATCTTTATTATTATTATCGATTTTTGAAAATGTTCTGCGTTTTGTGATTGATTAGAAATAAAATATGTTTCTATTTAAATGATTTTCAATAAATGTTGGGAAATATGTTTCGTATAGAAATTTCGGACTATTAAGTAATTTCTGCTGTGATTTTCTTTCTAGAAGAAACATGCCTTTCTTATTGAGTTTTGTTTTATATAAAAACTATTCCTCTTCATTGACCAAATTAGTCTTCTAGGGGCAAAATTTAATGGTAACAAATGGTGCAGTACTTTTATATATATAAAATAATTCAATTTTTCGGAAACCATTACTCACACACACACACACACAAACACACACATATATATATATATATATATATATATATATATATATGATAACATTATTGGTTGTTGAGTCCTAAAACCTACAAACATTTCGGCATAATCACTCCATTTTCCAATAACATTCTTTATAGTGTTATAGTTAGCATCTGCAAGCACTTTGCAACTGTAGCCGAGAGGCACATGTACCATAATAAGCATCAAGCGGGATATACGAAAAAAGAGTAAAAGAGAACAAAGAAAGCAAAGGGTAATATTGGCTTTTATAAATCAAAACTTGGATGTCCAGAAATTCTGTTGATGCAGCAATTAGAAGAAAATTCGGATATTCCCAACCAATGCGTGACTTTTCAAAGAGATGGTAACAGGTGCAGTTAAAAAGTGCACAAAAGCTGGACGGGCAATTTGGTTGGGGTATATTGAAAGATAAATGAAGTTAGAAAGAAGTTATCATGTATATATATATGTAGACAAACATTTTTACCTTAAACAGAATAAAATCGTATTTATTTTTAAAGCTTAAAGTTAGGTATTCAGTAATTGAGTTAAATAGGAACATTTATTTCAGTGACTTTGCTTATGCCAATTATCGCTTCTCATTCGGCATGAAAATAAGAACTGGATCTCCTCTGTACTCTATCACATTTATTGTTCTAAATAGCTTTTTCTTAGTATTTTTTGGCAAACACTTTTATTTAACTTAATCTTATTATCAAACGTTTAATTGTTTTAATAATGATTTTAAGTGTACTATATTTTTTTCAGTTAGATTTGGCTTTAAATCGTTTATTTATTTTTATAATATTGTAATGGAAAATTTGTTATAATTCAAATTTGTTATAATTTATTTTTAATTATTATTTTTGTATTTCATAATTTTTTGTAATATTTAGTGACAACATTAAATAGCGTTTCAAATTGTGCACTTCATTACATAATGGTAATTGTCATCTCTGTAATGATGATGATAAGAAGCGTATTATTTATGTTACGTCTCTCTGTCTCGAAACATTTTGGAAATTCGTAGGTGCAATATCCCTATTCTATTGTAGCATGGGACATGAAAAAAAATTATGTATTATTTTGTAAATAGTCCGGTAATAATCAATGATAGTTTTCGACACTTTCTTCCAATTTTATTCAGACCTAAATAATGACCTTTTGGAAAAATTAGTTTACAGCTATGTATTCGACGTATGATGCACAACAGTATCTTTACTGAATGACAATTGTATTGATTAAAGTAATTTATATTTCATAGATTTCCTCTTATTTGAAATCAGGTTTCAATTATTTTTTTTGAATTATTACATATCATTCATTAAAAAAACTATACGTAAACCTTATCATTGTATTGTTTACCAAAACATTCCTTTTTAGAACAATTTATTTCTTATAAATAAATTATAGTTTATCATTTCTAAAACATTTTTTCCTATAATTATTTCACTAACCAAATAATAAAAATAAACTATTACTAATGATGTTTATTGTACTATTTGTTTTAGATCAGCTTCATTTCTGAGTTATTATGATCTAGCTGCATTTCACTAAAACATAAAACTGTCATTTTAAAAGGTCGTAAATGTTTGCTTATGTAATATTCGTATTGCGTTATACATACTATCTAAAATAAATCTTTTAAAACAAAAGTTTATTTAAGTTAATGAATAAATTAATATCACTCTATAATTTGTAATAGTATTTAGGATAAACAGTTCAGAGATACCACATAAGAATAAAGTTTAACCAACTTACGCATGTGAAGAGAAATACGTTATTTAACTTCTTCCCAAAAATAATCTAAAATTATTCAACATTATTCCTATTACATAGATCATAATAATATTAACTCATCATTAATTTAGCTAAAACAATTAATTATTTTTAGACTATCTAAAAGCTTTTTTATGATATAAAATATTTCATCCCTGAATAACATTGTTTCTGGTTATATATTATATCATTTGTACTACTTAAAATATTTTGATAACAAATATCTATCGTAGCAATTACAACTCAACCTCAACTTAAATAAACATATTTAATTATGAGCATTAACACATATTTATTTTCATTATTCGTTTTCCCGGTAAACTAAAATTTAATAATATATTTTTCTATATATAAATATATAAATTTTTCAATTAATAATGATTCCACTAGAATTAATATTCCTTTCAATATTCTGTGTTTTTTTTCCCAAATCATTATATTTCTTTACAATTAGAGAACATTTCAGTTGCGACCTATTTTTAACAGAGATAAATAAAAAAAAAAAAGATTCAACAACAAAACTACTAAGAAAAATTCAATGCGAAAGTTAACGTTGTGTAATCGTCTGCAAAAACTTTTTAAAAATAATAAATAACTCAAATAAAAAAAAATGCAAGAAATAAGCTGAACATAAATATTTAAAAGTGAAAGTAAGGAAAAAATACTTTACCAAAGCAATTAAATTACTCTCAAAAATAAATTAATTAAATAATACTTCAAAATGAAAACAAAGCTATCCCCATCCCCTTAGCTGTCAGATTTTGCGAAAAAAAAATATTCAAAACAATACAAACGTGATCCAGAATTACAATTAAGATTCAAACCGGACCAAAAAAACGAAATTTATATTATTATAACGGTTTTAGACAACTCTAAATGACATGATGACTAAACACATGCGCAACTTTTAAATATATATATATATATATATATATATATATATACTTACACCGTAAG
>BMAW01041287.1:569673-596816 GCA_019974015.1 Nephila pilipes | reverse complement strand
TTATTGGGATACCTCAGGGAAAATATATGGTATAAAAATATCATGGTATAAAATATTTTTGTAGAAATTAATATATCTGTGCCAACCACTATAATTGTAATTCTTTCATATATGTGTGTTTAAACGTTTCTGGTATCTTATGCTAAAAATACATACCTTAAGCAATTCAAAATAATGAACAAAAATCGTGAAAATCAAAGCTAAATCTTACTTAAAAACTTGATTCCATCATTATCTCAGTATAGTTGTGATGTTCCTAAAAGTTTTAATCAAGATTTAAAGAAAAAACATCGGAAAGCTAAAACTTCCTCTCTAGATGTACAGATTCATCTGTTTTTCTATTTAATGTTGTCTCAGCTTTCTACCCACAGACCATTAAAACTCCTTTGACAACGGTTAGTAAAGTGTATCATTATCTTACAACATGTCTTGTTAGTGTTTTCCTAACTTTGCAAAAATTGCTTCGTTTTTTACCTTTAGTTTCGCAAGATAAGCCTGCGGTTTTAATGAGAATGGCCTTATGACATGCCTTTACTATGTAATTATTTTTTTCCAGACTTTAAAATCTATTGATGTTGAATTTAATTCAATTTGAAAATAAAATAGTCTAAACATAATGATCATAATCATTTTTGTTCATTTGCAAATGTTGCGCAATTAAATTGAATAGAATAACTAGTTAAACTATTCATTTACCTACTTTTTCCTGGATCACTGTAAACGACAAGTTCTGTTTTAATAAAAAGGGATAATTTGACTTAAGTATTATTGTACCATTAATGATTTTGTTTTAAAAGGCATTTATAAAGGCATTCGACGTTGAAAAATTTACATATTAAGAGCGAATGATAAGTAAAACATAACATAAAAGGAAGTCAATTTAAATGGGTGAAGTTATATTAGGTTGTCTTATTGCAAATAAAATATTAGTTACAATATACGTGAAAGCTTTATAAATAGAAAATTTTGCTCATTAATTTGATACTTTTTTTAAAAATTATTCGGCATGAAAAAATTAGTTATAAAAAACTGGTAACACTTAATTATTTTTCTATTAACTTATCAAATAATTATATTTTAAATTTACGTACTAAGTTTCCATTCAAGGAAATTATTTTGAATTAAAAATTTGACGTACTTTTGATACATTCTTATAAATGTATATGCTTAAAACTATTTGAAAATTTTGATATTGTACTCTACTTGTATACTGATATTGATATTAGAAACTGAAGATTTAATGTGCTCCTGCAAAATTGCGAACCTGTATCATAATATTTACTACTAGATAAAAAAAAAATTGCAGTTAAAAATATTAATTAATTACTAAAATTGAAAAATTATGCTACTTTTTTGTACTTGTCACATTCTAACCCTAAACTAACAACACCCATATTTAATTTTATTTATGAAATAATAAAAATAGTACAGTTAATGAAATAATAAAAAATAGTACAGCTAATGAAATAATAAAAATAGTACAGTTAATGAAATAATAAAAATAGAGTTTCTTTGTAGCTTTCTTTAAATTAGCTTCAATTGATAAATTTGAAGAAAAACGTGACTCTAATACAAGGGTGGTTTAAAAAGTACTTGTATTTGAAGATAGATGTTATTATTAAACAAATTGCTGTTAATATGAGGTGTTGCTGTCTGTTTCGAGATGTCACGGTTGGTGAGACCCGGATTTATCATTATGCGTCAAATAACAAGCGAAATTGAAAGCTTTGGGTTGCTTCTTGTGGATCTTTTCCAAAAAAAGGTGAACATGGTTGCATTAGCCTGAAAAGAATGACGAAGTTTTGAGATGATAAAGGCATCATGATCTTGAATACGAGCAGCTGGGACTTAGAAACAACTTCTAATCAATCATGATGCTTATTAGAAACAACTGTTTTCGATGCTATGAGCACAATCTCTTGGAATTTCTAACGGCTTATTCAATAACTGTAGTATGAATGAGTTTCTTTCAAAGAAATTACAAAAAAACTGAAATATCCATAACACCCGTAATCTACAAGTAGATAACGGGTGTTATGGATATTTCAGTTTTTCATAGTCATAATACTTAAACTTCTCTCACGGAAATTACAAATAATGCATAAAATAAAATAAAAGAATTCTAAAAAAAGCAGTAATGCACATTACTATTTTTTTTCAAAAATTTCGCTTTTTAATCTTAATTTTTGAAATGTTACTATCCAAATATTTAGTATTATGTAAGAGCCATTGTTATTATATATGAATAGGATATTAAATAAGCTATAAACTGTAAGTGGGACAGTTTAAGTAAAGATGCTACTTATCTTATGCAAGGTGATCCATTTAAAAGATAGCCCGCTAATTTTTTTTGAATTATCCACACCTATAATATATAACATATAGCAATACTTCAACATCATTACTTATTTAATATATCTGTTTTTAATGCGTCGGTATCGTTTTCTTTTACTTTCTAAATGCGAAAACTTGTTTTTTAAACATAAATTTGCTTTAATATCATTAATAAATTTAATGCAATTCTGCGTAAATGATTTGAGTAAATCGGTGGTTTATTTCACAGTTTGTTTTTGAAAGCTCATTATGTAATATTATGAAAAGCAACAATAAAAATCCTCTACATGAACTAATTCTTTGATTTTAATGAATTCCGAAGTTTGTGGCGAATGCATATTTTTATTCGACTCTTGTGCCATAACTCAATCAAATATAACTAACACTAAAAGGTCAATAGCCTACAAGGAAAGACACTAGATAAATCGAATACAACTATTTCTTCAAAAACCTTGCAATATAATGTTTGATGGATACCTGCTCTCCAGGATAACCCCTAGATAGATTCACCCGTTCAACTAATACCGAATTAAGTGTATCTTACCAAAATCTCTCCAATTAAGGTTGACTTGGTTTCTTGACTTCACTACGATCATTATCGCCCATAGCAACTCTTGATCTCGTCTACCACTTGTAAAGCATATACTCAACGCTAGTACCACTCGAACTCTGTCGCCTAAATTTCTCTTTGCTTATATACTCTCCTATCTAACCCATTTCACTTGATTTCTACCTGCCTCTAATTTGTGTAGTCAAGTTTCATTTTGGTTGGGAAGAAAATTTTATTTGCAGCAATCAATCTCAATTAAAGTCCCCAAGGTTAGTGAAGGGGGAAATACGAATAGCCCATCATCACAAGTGTACTTGGAAATAATTCAAACTTTTATTGTTTCAATTGAGATGAAGGACAGTTACTGCTGGTTTCAACAAGACAGAGCTACTCTACATCCGTCAACCCTAACAGTGAAAGTGCTTAAAGAATTATTTGATGACCGTTTAATTTCAGAAGGCCTCTGGCCATGAAAAGTCAAATGACCTCATCCTGCTAGATTTCTTATGGGGTTATCTCAAAGATAAGTTTTTCGTAGAAGTCCTGTAAACATCGACGAATGAAAACAAACAATAACTGAAAAAATATCGTCAATACCACCAACAATGTTGCGAAATGTGTAAAAAACTTGGTTCGACGTGGTCATGTTTGCATTCAAAATGGTGGAGAACATTTTCAACATTTGCCGTAAAGAATGATGACGCAAAAAATTTGAATTAAATAATGTTTTGTTAAAAATAAAGTTCATCATTTCAATTGGGTAAACTAATAAACTTTTCTAATTTATTAATATACGCAATTAATAATATCTTTGATATTTATTTTCTATACATTTGGAAAAGAAATTTTATGTTATTCATTTTATGAAGAAAAATATTTGATTAAACAAATTTACCAAAATATTAACTTATTGGAATATAATTTACTTAATATTTTGAATAGATAAGATCATTAATTAAATTAACCTTGAAGTTTTGATTAATAATAAATTGATTGTGGATTAAGAATAGCATCCGCTAATGGATATTGGAAAAGGATTGATAAATGATAAATATAAATCCTTAGGATAACGGAAAAAATTATTTTCCAAGCAATAACTGGCACAAATTATTTTTGAAAAATCTTATATTACTTTTAATTTATTTTAATCTTATATTTTTTTAATTTATTAAAATCTGATATTATCAATAATTTATCTCTCACTCCATTACTTATTAATTTAAATGTGAAATGCATTCCATATAAAAAAAATTAATTTACTCATTACATTTCGCCTGATAATTTTATTATTTTCTGAGATGGCCATACGTAAATCTTAGACTGTTACAGCTTGTGAAAATTATATAAATCATAATATTCCTTCACATTTAAATATAAAAAAATGGTCCAATTGCAAGAAGGGCAATATTAATTAATTAATTAATGAAATTTGGCATGGGATGTCGAAAACAATTAGAAATATATTATTGTACAAAAATGTGTAGGTTCCCTATGTCCTGTTCCCTTATCATACTGTATTAATACTAATCCCAAAATGCAGTCTGAATTTTGCATAAAATGAAGTAATTTTAAAAATTGGATAATGTTATTGTATTAAACTGCAACATTTTAATATTAATGAATGAATATTAGTGTAAGCATTATATTTAATGAATGTGCCCATTAGATTAAAGATAGACTTAAAACATATATTTGAAAATTTGTTTAGATATTCAACAATGTCTCATTAATAATTTAATTTCAAAATATAAGCTTGTAAATTTTTTCCTATATTTTATGAACTAAAAACTTTATTTTTTTCATTTGTTGATGCTATTATAGATTTATTTACTTTTGATTTAGGATATTAATAACTTATTTTATTGAGTTTCAGCAATGAATTAGATAACAAACTCATTTTTAACGTACTTCATACTTCCCCGAATTAATTTATTATAGAAGAGTTCAGAAAAATTGATTAACTCTTAAGTAAATATATTTTGTTATTAACTATGCCAGATATATAATTTATTAAAATAATTTTTATCCGTTTCAACCGTCGGCTTCAAAAAAATTATAAAGTTTGCTAAGCTCTTTAACGAAATATTTATACATTGGCCCCTCCCGTTCAATGTACAATTTAAAGGATCAATAATCCTTTAATAAGAATAAAAAATTATATTCTGTAAAACTGACATTTTGTTTAATATATTAACTTAAAATTAGAGACATGATTCATAAGCAATATAATTTGCACCTACAAATTTCCAGAACATATATTACGCAATCCATCTTATATCAGATATCAAAACTGCTTTCGGATTCTACATAAAAATATATAGAAAAATGTACTTAAGAATGTATTCGTAATATTGAAAGCTGATGAAATATTCCCATTTCTGTTGGATGTTGAATATATTAAGAGGCCACAGAAAATGTTATTGAAGAAAATGTTGAAAAAGAATCACATTATAAGTGATGTGTGAAAATGGTAATCAGCCTCTATCATTTGCTACAGATATTACAAAATATGGTCGGAAAACTTTAGTTGGATTCATTTGTTTAAAGTGAAATAACTTACGTCAATAGGCACAAAAATAATTTATTATAACTGACAAATAAAATATAGTTCCCCAATAGATGGTAGGTTAGCGAAAATAAAGCAAAGTTTAAGCAGATAATTGAGTTCCACGGCTTTTAAGAATAGCACTTTGGTTTGGTTTGGATAGAGGCAACCGTTGCCCGGTAAAACATGATTCATGAAAAAAATTCCTCTAAAATCGGCTATTTATTAAAATATTTTGGTATTTACATATATTATTTAAAATGCATTAAACTTAATATATACAAAAGAAAAAGATGATTTAATTGAAAATTGAAAGTTTTACACACAAAATTACATAAAAAATCATACTTTTGAGAAAATACAAAATATATTTACATATGTTTCATAAATTTCATGGTGTAATGATGTACCATTATATGGAATATATAGATATAAAAGATAAATCTTATTTTGCTGTATGGTATATTTATAAAAAAAAAAATCAATGCATAGTATAACATCACATGGTTTACAAACATATTTTGACTCTTCACGCAAGATTTTGTGTAAAGGGCGCATCTTAGTCCCCTTTTTTTTTACTTTAATGTCTATGTACAGATTTGAATTATTTTCGCTAACCTTACTGTCAGATTCATTCCTTATTTCTCAAATCTTAGTATCATATAAATACTTTGTTTTCGTCATGACTGTAGCTGCAAATAAAAAACCGACCCAATGAAACGAACAGCTGAGAACAACTGCTACCAAAAGCCCTAACCCCTTTAAAAAGTCATAAATTCTCCTACAAACTTCTAAGAAGCAACCAAGGAAGAAAAAAAGCAAACCGAAAGCAAGTACACCCTTTAAATCATGTCATTACATTTAAAGATCCGCGAAGTAGCAAGTGCTTTTAACAATACTCCCCTGGTAAAGCCAGAAGTGAAATCCAAGCCCATATCACCGCTACACCCAAATAACCATCTATATAGATTTCGCTGTATTTTAACGCCAGACAGTAATATTAAAAAAATCAAATAAAACGTTCTCATCAAGAATATCTCTATTAATACGCTGGGCCGTAGAAGACACTCACTGAGAGTATCACCCATGATACGCTGGGAGCAAACGGATTGAGGGCGCATAATACTTCGAATAATAATAAAGCACGAATTTTTTTTATAACATTCAAAAAGTGTAATTATTTTTTATTTATTTATTCACGTTTACAAACATGCTTATACTAGCATTATTGCCATATTTTATTCCATTACTTATTTGTATAGAGTGTAATTGTTTTTCGCAATAAAAAGAGTCTTTGTTTATGACCCCAGTTTTAAATTGAAAGAAGGTTATTTAAATTATAATAAATGCATGAAAATTCTGAAAAATGATCTTAAAGCTGAGACAATATTGGGAAGTATAAATTATTTTTTGAAAGGTGTGATAATGGTGTAACGAAAAATATGCTTATAATTTTATGATTTTTGCAGTGACTCTCTTCTACAACGGGGCCAGAAGTTAAAAATACCTTGCTAATTAGCCCGAATAGGGTGTTCTATTTAGCTTAATTGGTTAAGGCATGACAAAAAACGCGACCGATCAACTTTTCTTTGGACCCACTGGTCCAGAGCTCGAAACAACTCTGCCGCTTCACGACAGCCACAATCATGACTCAGGAAGTGATCACTAGATGGCAGCGCAGCCTATACCAACTGATTGCATATCCCCCAACGCAAAAACACTTACCTCTGCATATGTAACTAAAACAAACGCACACAAATCACGACAAGTGATATCCTGGCGTCGTGTCGACGAGACCCACCACTCAACAAGAGACACAGGATGACTCGAAATAAAAACTGTTCCACCCAAAAGAAAAACTTCATTTGCATAGGATGTATGTCATTTCCAGTAATGGCTTTAGAAAAGCAAACTTCTATTCAAATATCAATGATTTTTTTTTTGTACTATCATGATGATACTGGAGGGGGAGTATGCAGTGACACTCTTCTACAAAAGCGCCAGATGTTAAAAATGCCTTACTAACTAGCCTGAATTGAGCGTCCTCTTTAGCTTGTTGTGTTGGGCATGACAAAAATCGTGACCTATTAACTTTCCTTCGGACTCTATGATCCACGGTTTGAAACAATGTTGCCCCTTCACGATATTTACAGTTACTTAAATAATGATATACTGCTTTGTAGAATAATTACTAAGCCTATCTACTGAGAAAATCTGTAGGAACCTGATACTGAACAGACCTTAAATAATATTTTAACAATAAAGTTACGATAAAAAATATTGATAAAGTGTTTTCGGAAAATTAACAATATGTGTAGTGTTAGTGTAATTTGGTCAAAAGTGTTACAATTCTGCATTATTACTACAATTCTGGTTACAATGTTACATTTTGGGAAGAAATTATAATAATCGTGTTTAACACAAAATGTGGAAAGTGTTGAACATATACCACTGGGAATTTGACTAAGTAATTTAAAATTATATTCAAACTAGGTTTTAGAAAAATTTACTGTTAAGTCTAGAAATTAAATCCGTAGCCTCTCTGTCGAATTCAATTCTTTTAAGTTTAAGTTAACCAAAAGCAAAATGATCTATGAAAATTACAAAATAGCTCGTAAGATTTAATTATTAAATATTATATATGGGAAAAAAATATTCGACGAAATTTAAGAGTTTTTCGATGGAAAAAAGAAGTAATAATTTATGTATCCAAGGCACAAGTATTTAAAAATAAACATGAAAGAAATGTACTTCCAAAATGTTCCGTCCTGAGTTCAAACTTTGGAGTGATTTGAAGAATTTAAATTCCATTAAAATGGTGTATTATTGCGAGAGAGAGATTTGATGGAATTAATTTTCGAATATGATTGCTAATCGAGATTCAATTCTATTCAATTAATTGGTAAATTAACCCTGTTCCAGAATATACGAAATGTGTTATCAGCATAAAAAGAAAGGGTTCACGGTGTAAAATCCCAACTGGGTGGCGAAAAAATACAAGAAAAAAAATCCGCCTGAGGAATAAAATCTTCTGAGACACAAAATAAAAAAAAAGTGTCATTGATTTCCAATAGAACTACCTCTAAAAGCGAAGGTAACACTAGAAAATTCTTTTTTTTTTCTCCTTCTACTTGATGAAAAAAGAACAGAAGAATAAATTTTCGATTTGAGAAATAATAAAGTTGCAGGTCGCAAAAAAGTTAAATCTGTGTATGACAGAAACGATGATTTCTTTCTATTTCTTCAACGAAGCAAAAGCGTAGAAAGCTGATAAATGACATTTTACTCATTACTTTCTTGGTTGTTTTTCTGCACCTCTATCTTATCTGTAACTATGACCTGTTGGAAAGTTTCCGCTTTTTATTTTTATAATTTTTTTTTGTCGAAACAGACAGATAATGCCGCATAATTATTAAATTCCGATGAAAATGAAGTTGGTACCTCAACATAAATCAATGTGATCGTTAATTTTTATCTTTGAAAATAATCGACATAAAAAATGAATATCCCTTTTTTTTGTTGAAGAATGGCTTCAAAAGAATAAATTATAGGCATATTGTCATGTATCTCGTTTTCTCTCTCTCTTACACACAAACGCGCAGACACAAAAATGGTAGTAAAATATTCAAACAATGATTTGCTAAATCTTAAATCTAATTCTTATAGCTTTATATTTATTAAAATCCCTCAATCAATAAGGCAATATGATAAATTTATGTAAAGTTATTATAAAATTATTTTGAAATGTACAGGGCATGGAATTCGATTTTAATAACGAGCACTTATACACCTGCTAAGTGAAAATAATAGTAAAATTGTTATTTAAAACTTTTTACAACGTTTTTCTGAATTTCACTTCTAAATTTCACGTTTTTCTGAATTTCACTTTCTGAATTTCACTTGTGTGTGTGTGTGTGTGTCATCAAATTTTCGATCGTTAATTTAACCAACTTCCCATCAAGCTAGAGCTTTGAAATTTTGGGAATCGTTCGTACTCGCCTAACAATGCAATATTTAGACGTTTGCGACAAGTTTTAACTCATATTTTTTTTTAAATAATGCAGTTCAGCCCAATCACTTGGCGCAATTTGAAATATTGCCAAACTTGGCGAATACGAACGATTCCCAAAATTTCAAAGCGTTTTTTGGGGGGGTTTTAAGTACGGGGGGCGGCCCAATTTAGCAACATTTGGCAAAATACCGCCAAATAATTCTTTTCGCCTTGGGTGGTTTCACTTAACTGTATTCCAACCATTTAATTTACCGGATTAATTAATTTTAGTTAGTTTTAACGTTGTTATGTATTTCACTTGGTGTGTGTCTGTATGTATGTGTATCAGTGTGTCATCAAATTGTCTATTGTTAATTTAACCAACTTCCCATCAAGCTAGAGCTCTGAAATTTTGGGAAACGTTCTTATTTGCCTAACAATGCTATATTGAGATATTTGCGACCAGTTTTATCTAATATTTTAATATTTTTTTTAATAAACTTTGCCACCATATAAAAACATTGTTTTTAAAAACGTTGGTTTTTATTTCGAATTATTTATGTATTTCACTTGATGTGTGTGTGTCATCAAATTTTCGATCGTTATTTTAATCAACTTCCCATCAAGTTACAGCTCTGAAACCTTGGGAATCGTTCTCACTCGCCTAACAATGCAATACTTAGACATTTGCGACATTTTTTAACTAATATTTTCTTTAATAATGCAGTTAAGCCCAACCACTTGGAGCGATTTCAAAAATTGGCACCAAACACGGCGATTTTTTTGGCTGAACATTAAGTCCGTAAAACGGACCAGGGTAGCCACATTTGTCAAAATACTGCCAAATAATTCTTTTCGCCTTGGGTGGTTGGTTAAACTGCATTACAACCATTTAATTTATGAATTAATTAATTTTAGTTAGTTTTAACGTTTTTATGTAGTTCACTCGCTGTGTGTCTGTCTGTGTGTGTATCAGTGTGTCATCAAATTTTCTATCGTTAATTTAACCAACTTCCCATCAAGCTAGAGCTCTGAAATTTCGAGAACCGTTCTTACTTGCCTACAATGCAATATTTAAATATTTGCGACCAGTTTTAACTAATATTTCAGTAATTTTTTAATAAACTTTGCCATTATATAAAAAAGTTGGTTTTATTTGGAATTATTTTTGTTTCTGCAAACAGAAGCGAAAGTGTCAATGTGCAACGGCTAATTTTATACTATTTTATTGCATTTATAAGCTTAATCGATTCATATAATTTATACAATCTACACTAAACATAAAATGCTTGTTAAAATGTGATATTTAGGGAATATTTTTGATGATTTCCAAACCAGATATTTGATATATTTTTGTTTTCCAATAACTTATAAGCCATTTTATTTTATGATCGAATTTGTCATTAAATTTCCGTAACAAATATATGAAGTTCTAACTTAGGAATTTAAAAATTTGCTATGCTTTATTTCTGAAAAAAATTTAAAAAAAAAAAAAAAAAAAAAATTTAAAAATTCACCCCTAAATAAAAAAATTTATATTTTTACAGGTACTCTGTGTTATTTAAAAATTACTATTAATTCAACATTTTTTATTATTCCTTATATTTCATGGATACTCTCAAAATAATTTTAAATATTTAAATGATAGAAAAAATTAAATTGTTTCTGCTTCTCAAAACAGTGCTCTCAGTGGATTCTTAATGTATCTATTATAGATATATATATGTGAGATAAAGCACCTGAAAAATACAGAAAGTGATAATATGGGATACCATAAATACATTAATCTTATTAATAAAAATATTATGAAAAAAATTATTTTGCTATTTCTGCTTCATTTCTCAACCAAAATTATACACATCTTATTCATATAACATTTATATCATATTCATACAGTTATTTAAATTAAAAATAGTTCACAATTATTAAAAGTAATTTATAGTTATGTAGTGTTCAGTCGCTCAAAATGCTATGCATGTACCATATCAGATTGAACATCAGCTATTAATAGAAATCAAATCATTGAAACATGTATGAATTTTTTTTCTACAGAACAGCATCTCTTAATGTCATTTAAGGTTTATTAAAAGTAAGAGTAAGGAATATTAATTGTTTCTTTTGTTTTAAGAGAGAAATATATAGAGAGTCTTAATACTTTTCTTAGATAATTTCTTTTTCTTCTTAAGTTGGAAATAAAAGCTCACATGATTTAAAAGGATGACACTTATACGTCAACAGAAAGCAAATTACTTTATTTTACTTAAAAATGTTTACTTTCATGTTATTTTAAAATCGAACAGTTACTTAACAGTTTAATTGAATATTGTTATAAAAATTACAATTGTGAGCGTGGGTGTATACGAGTGTAATTAATCGAACACGGATGATAATGACAAGTGACATTTTATTCTTAAATATTCGAGAAAAGAAGACACAAGTTAGCTGATCTTGGACAATTACATAACACGCAGAAAACAAAGCACTTGTGCAGATTAGCGACACTAATACATAAACAAAAATAGCACTTCTAATGACAGTTACATTTGGATCCAAAACCTTCAGCTCACCAGCTTATTAGTTTGTACTATGGACAAATCTCTGCCAAAATAATCTGCACTTTTAAAGAACAATCCCATAGTATTCAATCGACTCTGGCTACTTCCATAAATTCAATCGGCAGATCCACTTCCAAGTGTCTATAGCTTCCAGTCCATATCCCAAGCGGTTTTTCAAGCAGATTCCAACGTCAGATCCTCTTCTCTCAGGTTCTTGGCATACTTGCTCCTTTTTCTGTTAGGTGTGACGTCAAAGGGAAATCTAATGCTATTCATACGGGACACTTTAATATTGTTAAGATGAAACGAGATATGATCATAAGGTTAGATGATTGCATAACAAAGAAAATATGCATGTATGCAGAAATCTTTTCAAACAGAAATCACTTAAAATCATGAGCATTTTACAGGGACTGAACATTCTGTTTCAAAACGAACCGGGCATTCAATTAATGCAAGAGTGGTTACAAATGCTAAAAAAATATACTTTACTCACTATTATGTTTTTCAAGGATAAGAGGCCTGGAATTATGTTGAGGCTGCCAAGAAATAATGGGTTTCAGTTCTGGAGATTGAAGATAGCTAAGAACACACATATATTTTTAATTTTGTATTGAGCTCCTATGTTTTGAGAGTTGATCCACGGCGCAAATTGCCTTGGACACAATCCCAAAAATTTTCTGGAGTGATAATTGAAACCATGCGGGTTATTTTTTATCGACGTTTTGGTAGTTATTTTGAATGTAAGGGTAGGGTCATCAAAGTTCTGGCGGCATCATCTGCGAGGCTTTAAGGTCCTTACATCGGTCGGGAAACGTATCATCTGCTGCGGCCTTCAAACGGGAATCAGTAGATAGCGGAAGTAAATTTTAATTATTTCGAGAAAATTACTCTGCACAGTCTCTCTCTCTCCCGTATTTTAAAAATTTTAATTTCAGGTTTCCACCAGGATCACTCATCCTACCGGCTAAAATGTAAATGATCCTGTCGACTAAATGTAACATATTGTTTTTAACTAATGTTCAATAGTAATGAATATATTCCATATATGGCCGAAATGCTATTATCTTCATATTTTAGCACTTTAGTCGGGCTTCGGCCACCTGGCCGAAGTCAAGCTACCATACAACTCTCAAATGATCAACAGAGCGTAAAAGACCAGCAGTAAGGTAATGAGAGGAGTATGAGAAGAGCAATAAGAAGAGAAGAGCAGAGAGCGTATTTCGCTGTGTTTTGCTATTTATAGGAGGGAAAATTCAATTAAACGTCAGAGTCCAAACTGTCTGAATGGAGGGACTTCCAGGGAAGATAAGTATAGACCTAAAGTCTGGTAGGGATCATCCCTACAGGTCTGTTCTGATGGGAAGAGAGCATTGTCAGCAAATGTTTTAGAACGCGTGTTTGAATTAATTAAAAAGAATAGGAATTGTATCAGGAAATACGAATGAACATTATCGTTTAAAGGAGAGAATGGGCAAATTCTAGTAAATTAAATTATTTATGAGAAATTAATGGGAATTGGTTAACGATTATATATATATATATATATTAATATAATATATACATATATATAGGTGTGTGGGGTGTCGTGTGTGGTGTGTGTGTGTGTGTGTGTGTGTGTGTGTGTGTGTGTGTGTGTGTGTTTGACTGCCTTGAGTTTCCTAAAAGATAGAGACATATTTTATATTCTTTAATATCTAGAGTTATATTGAACCAAATTAACTTTAGTCCTCATGTTCTTGAACAAATTTTAGAAAATTTGTACACTGCTCTCCTCCGAAACTTTTGTTAACCTGGAATTAAAACAAAATTCTCTTTAAAACCAATTCAGTATATTATTTTGTCAAAGCTCTGAGATATTAGACTATGTTGGATAAAATTTAGAGCGTTGTATGCATTTATTAACACTGACTGCTATAAGACTCTATGGAGCCTTCCTATTAGTTAATAATTAATGTTTTTGTGGAGGAAGAAAGATAACACTATTTCCTACGTATTCTTCGTAAGGAAGGTCTGATCTCATTAAGCTGAAACTTCTTGTCATTCTTTAATTTGTAAAGAGTATTAGTTCTATAGATAATGTTTTATAACAATGTATCTGTTTGTAATTTCCCTTAACTTTACATGAATAATCACTGAAAATGAGACAAATTAAGAATACGATATAAATAAATAATAAAATTTTACTCCAATAGTGAGATTTATTACATTCACTATTAAGTGCAATATATTTGAATAACCAATTGGTTTTAATTGTTCATAACGATGATAAGGATTATTTCATTTTATATTTAGTTTCTAGAGTGTTTTGGAGCTGTTAACGTACATTGAGGTATAGACATGAATCAACAGAAATCTATCAAAGTCTAATGAAGAATGTAAAAGGTGGTGATGAGAAGCAATGAGTGTTTTCTATACCAGAGCATCGTTTCTTTATAAGAATAACTCGTTGTATTGAAAGTACCATAGTGTTCAGTCTGATTTCATCTAAAACAGGCTACTTCGTTGATGTTTATCTTAGTAAGGATAGATAATTCGTCAATGACTTTGTTTAGTGATTTTATTCAATTTTACATAATATCGCACTTTGTTGATTGTTATAATACTGGCATGAACAACAGTGAAGTATACAGAAACACCTTGATAATTTAGTCAATGATCCATCTGAAATATTAAACTATACATTCCAACAACCTAATATAGAACTATAATGTCCGACAATAGTGAATCCTTTGGATACCTGAGCGAGTCATTAACATAGCGTTAATTTCAAACACGATTACCATATATTTCTACGAGGCACCATTATACCAGTGCTACACGCGTATATAAACTTTATAACAGAATTTTTTAATCATTATAATGAGTTTCAAATGTTTATGCCTACTTAAACAAGTATAGATAGGCGTTCAAATGCACCTTTGCAAGAAATGCATTATATTTATGTACAGATACCAAAACAAATAGGTAATGTTTCGCATACATACTAACAATGTAGACTTATTTCTGCTTGAATAGCTACCTGATTGCATTTAATTACGACCTTTGGCTATTATGAAATTTATTTCTAGAGGAGAGCTTTACTGCAGTGCTGCATAATAATACGAAGTATTTTCATGTGAATTTCTTGCTATTTTCCAAATTGGAGATTAGCCTTTTGCTCAACTTCACTACAGGATTATAGATATTGTATGGTTTACACAATTAAGATAAAGTACATAATATTTTATGAAATTGAAAAATGACCAATACTTTACTAAGCGAATGCATTTGTATATATACTGCAAATAAATACAAAGTTATCTGCAAATTCATCATATTAACACTTAATGTAAATTAATCGGACAAAAAAGTTTTTTTATAGATTCCATTTTAAATGCTATAACACGGCTATTCTCGATACTTCTTTAATATCTCTGATGTTTCTTTTCTTCATTTTAAATATAAATTCTAGATCTGTCCCAAACAGGAAAACATGATACAAATTAAGTAAATTTCAGTAGTGAAGTGAACAGATATTAAATCAATTCGTATAAAAAGAACAGAGAATTGCAGAGAATATGAAGTTATGGTTATAGCAATGGTATAGTGAACAGTGTACAGAATAATTTTGGTGTGCATCAGTGCTTAATGTCTACACTTACATATCAGTAACTTTATTAATATTCAGTTTTCATTATTGCATAAATGTTTATTATATATATATATATATATATATATATATATATATATATATATATATATATATATATATATATATGTGTGTGTGTGTGTGTGTGTGTGTGTGTACACTGATAACAAAAAAAAAAAATGACAGAACAAGAAGGAGATGTCCAATGTAGAAATTCTCGTAAGCTAAGACATATAGAACGAACATTCAAATGAATAAACATGTCTGATCAATGAAAAGAGGGAGCTACAGCAGATCGGAACTGTGCACTCAGCAGGCGTATTTAAGAAGCGATTCTCAAACCTGATGGTCAAATTTTCGTTGCAGTGCGATTTATACCTTTTTAAAGATTGAATGAAATGCCTCCTGCAAGATTTCCAACTCATTACGAACAACTGTCACAGTTTGAAAGAAATCGCCATCATTGGTTTGAAAGAATCAGGTTGGGAATAATGGAGAATCGCCGTCATTTGGGTCGAAGCGATTCGGCGATTAGATGCTGGCAAGAAGGCGTGGACAGGTGGCAGATTTCAGCTTCTGGTAGCGGTTGACCTAGGGCCAAAGCAGACTGGGAGGACAGAGTGATTGTCAGATAAGCTGTCACAGCACCTGATTCATTGTTATCAACCATCAGACGTGCGACATGCACTCGAAATGTTTTGAAAGAGCACTGAGAATCTGAGATGTATGGGGAAGAGGTCTTGGAGCCCTCATATCTAATTTTTCAGTGATACAATTGGTCCTGATTTTCTACTTTAATGGATGACAACGCGAGGTCCTATAGCTCAGCTGGTCGACGTATTTCTGGAAAAGAGGTTATTCCCCGAATTTATCATCTAGAATATCATGATATTCAGACTACAACTGGTATCAGCATGCTGGACGCTCTGGGAATGTCAATAGCAATTCTCAAGCTCTTCCGAGAACCATCCAAGATCTGAAAACAAGGTTTTGAATGGGGGACCGAATACCAAAGGAACTATTAAAACCCGTGCACCTATATAAAAAATCAAGTTGATGCCTCATATATCTGTAAGAGGGGGACCATATTCTCATTAACTCTTTTTATTTTTCTTCTATTCTGCTTGTTGCACATACCCCTGCGACTCTTATCGTTAAGCAATCATGATCATGCGTGTGTATTGTAACTAGAAAGGCTACTGTTTTGTATTATGTCAATTCTATGTACACCAAAAATTTCACTGGAACCCTGTCCAGTAGCTCTAGAGATAATCAACCAATTCTCTACTTTTGAACACCTTTTATATTATTATATATATTATATATTATCATATTATATATATATATTATATACATATATAGCCATTATATATATTATTATATTGCATATTGCTAATTATATTACATATATCAAGTTCATATTTTGTTCTTACAGTATTATTATACATATATGTGTGTGGCTTGTGTGAATGACTGATGCAAAGTGTGAAGATACAAAAAGGTAGCAAGATCTTTCAATAAAGCTCCGAACACCATTAACTAAAAACATAAACAAAAGTAAGCAGAACACCACTTTAAAAACTCAGCAAAAAGTAAATACAATCAACAAGAACAAAAAAGAACAATTTCTGAAGAACAAGTAAAAACAATGGTTAACTTGACCAAAGTTGTTGGTTAAGATAAGTTATTAGAGAAAGAAGAATAATATTTGAACAATTATAGGATTATGTGTATATATTATTGTTGCTATATATATTACATACATATTCATAATGGTTACAGTGTGTTTATATATCCATTAGTGTTATATAATATGGTGTTAGTATGTTGTATTACATATATTGTTTATGTATACATAATATACATTACAGTTAATATCAATATACAGGTTATTATACTATTATATAGTTTACATATATTTATTATATTATTATACAACATATTATTTATTATTACATAACATACATCATACATATTACAGTTTATTTATTAGCATTTATTGGCATAAATACATGTGCTAGTTGCACACCATATACATATACATATTGCTACAGTACATAATATTAGTTAACATACATGATTAACAAGTCATACATACAATACATAAAAGTTATATTACAGTATAAACTTATTACAATACAAGTTGTCATTATAGTATATTATATACATACATACAGTTCATACATACTATAAAGAAGTTATATATGTCATACATATTGGGGTAGCAGTTACATATACATACATATACAATAGTTATATATATATCTATTACGGCGGCATAGTCATATACATATATCTAAAGTATATAAATGGAAGGTACAAAATGCTCATGATGAACGATGACATCCTCCAAACTTTGTAGCACTTACACCTGTCTCACATTAGCGAACATTGATATTGGCATTACAATTATTCCAAAGCAACTTCATTAGCCTTAATAGTACAGAAAAAAAATTCATCTGTGAATTCTAGATACAAACGAGTACCTCCTCTCTAAATATACTTTGAATAAATTTGAATAAATAATTCAAAAGTTCGGAATGATATAATTTAATTAAATAATTTCTATCAATAATTCTATCACAATTGTATCCACCAATATACAAACTATCTATTATTTATTTTAAATTAAATTACATTCATTTTGAATAATTTAATATCTCTGTTATTAATCGTATTTTCAAGTCTTAGTAAAGATCCTAGTCAATGCATATCAAAAAATCAAATGGAAATATTGTTAACAATTTAGCCAAAAAATCTGTATTAGGGGTAATATCAAATATTAAATGCACTTTATTGTTATAGATAGAGTATTATAAATGATTATTAAACTTTTATTTTATTCGTGACTTTTTAATACAAATAATGTTCTCAATGATTGCATTCTCTAAAGAAATTCATTATTCGAAACCTATTTTAATGATCAAAAAAATAATATTTTTTACTAACAAATAAAGAAAAAAGACTTAAAATATTCTTTGCTCAACAGAGAAAAGTTTCAACACGAGAATATCTGTTAAACATTCTTACATTTTTTCACATTCATCATTCTCCATACATCAATATAGCTGTTTTCTATATTTTAACAACATATCTGAAATTATTTTTAAACATATTAAATATTGTTAGAGTAAACGGTGGTGTGATTATAAGCTACAAGGAATTGTTTCAAAATCATTTTCTAATTTGTTTCATTTATCTAAAGTGTGGTTAAATTTTAATAAAATAGTAAACATGTTTAATATAAAGGAAACACGTGAAAAAATTATTCTTCTTTTTACTATCTCTTTACTTTAATATCAACGCATTTGTATGATGGATGATAAATTTTACAGCTAACTAAACTAGTAAAGATTTATTAAACAAGTTATTAAAGATCTGTGTTTTTAATTTTATTTAACATGGCTAATTTACTGAATCATTTCCATGGATTTTCAAAATTAAATTCCAGTACAGCCAAATTCCTTGAAACTTCTTACACTTCTAAATTTTACATTGAATTTAGAACTAAGTAAGTCATGTCTTTACCCTCCAAAGAGACTTTTAAAACGCCGAACTTTATAATCAATGCCATTATACCAAAGCAAACAACATTTAAGGTGGAAATATTTAAATGACGGCTGTGTGAAACTAATTCAAAAAAATAAATTCATTCCAGTTAACACACGAGAGTTTTACTTTCCCGGATCACGTTTATGCATGCCGCATTAGATTCTCAAGGGATTAAAGTTGAGAAATGTTCGAATAAGAGTTTTGTTGGTGTTCCGAGGCCTAGAAGTGAAGTCGTGAGGTGAGCGTTTTAATGGTGGAAAGCGTGGAATTTTCTCCCTTTGTTGGTGATTTCGATAGATTTGATCAATGTTTCTAGGACACATGGTTTACACGTAACTGTTGAATACGGCAACTCATCGAATAAGTTGGGGAATATATTAAAAAAGTTCGTTTTTAGATTACTCCATTTATCAGGAAAGAAATAGCGAATGAATGCTTACACGCAAATGCATTATTGAGTGCTTGGCACAGCGGCTTTTGGTAAGCTGCTTGCAAATAATTGTTGAGGTAAATAACTCTTTAATTAGATGGTATTATTCTCTTTTGTTCTTTTTCCTATGTGTGGTTTATTAATTCTCTTGATAATCATGTTGGTAAGCGTAATTCTTATTTATTATATATTCTTTTTATTTTTGGTATACTAAATGACTTTGCAATAAAAATTAATATTTAAAATATTCAGTCTGATGACATCACTTTTTTTTGTCAATGGACATTATAGAAACAAAGTGAAGTGAAAAAAGAAATAGTAAAAAATAGATTTCAAACACATTACACTATATTTTTAAATACTTTATAATGATCTTGTTGAATTGTGAATCATTATATTTATTTTATGAATACAATATCAAATAAAAAAGAAATTATTTTCTTTAGAACAGAGAGGATGTTCAGTTATGCTCTTTTAGTACAAATTTTGCAAATAATTCAGATATTGCGCACAACATCCTTATTGGAATATGGTATTTCAAAAAATTTTAGTGTTATAAGAATTAGGTTTGGTTTTTTTTTATTTCTGTGCTGCTACATTGAAGTCAAGAATAAAATTATTTGCTAATTCATTGTAAGTAAAAAAAATTATAATAACATACTTTAATTTGAAATAAATTTTGAGTGAAAACTCATGCTTATAAATGAGTCCAAATGAACATAATTTAATGACTTCTAAAGTAATTCACCAATTTATGATCAATGTTTGCTTTATTATGAAGTCATTAATTTCTGAACTCCCTTATTATATGATTTTGCGCTTTGCCTTTCTTCTTTTTAATTAGATGTTTGTTTTTTGTTTTGTTTTGTTTTTACAATATGAAATAATTTTAATATGTTTTGCTTGCATTACACAAAATGTTTGTCTAACAATCTGATGTTTCTATATTTTTATAATTTTCGTACTTGTGTTAGACGTCGCCTGATCCGACTATCTTGTGCCATAACTAGATTCAATTATTAAACGCTAGGACACAATAACCAATCAAAGAGGCACTAAAACAATATTTACGGAATTTATTAACTTCTATTTATTATAACAACAACTATATATTATGCTCTCCTGGGGAAGATTTACTTAATCAAATTCAATCCTCCAATAGTAATCTAACAGACTCTTACCTCTAATCCTTCTTCGACTACAACTCAAACTCCGCAACTAATGTAGCAACCTGAACACTAAATCTCTGTAAATACCAGCCCTTAGTCCTGACGTCTATTTCCCAACCTCTCTCAACTTCTCTCCTTCATATTCTTTCCACTTCTCCTTCCAGCCTCTCTCTATATCTTTTTTTTTTCTCAGCTTTTATCGCGACTTTCAGTCGGATTATAAATTTCCTTAACTCTCCCACTTCACTTCATTTATACCTGCTTCCTATCAGCATATTCACGTTTCATTCTTGGTTGGGCAAAGGTTGTTTAGCAAAGCAATCAATCTCAATTAAGAATCCCCAAGGTTAGTGAAGAGAAGAATAAATCCCTCATATCACACAGTGTAACTGCAAATAAATGAAATATAATGTCGGCAAATTGAAAATGATGTAAATGAACATCTGCTTAAAAATATCAGTAAATATTTTAATTGATTTTTTGATTGTGAATGCATTTTTTTATGTGAATGAAGAAAAAAATAATTTTACTAAACTTCTTTATATTTATCTATTATTCTTTTATCGGTAAATCAATGGTCTTTACAAATTATAATTACACCTATTTTAAGTCCTTTGCAAAAAAGAAAACAAGTATTTTTCTTCCTCTACCTTTATAAAACGTATACAGTACATCCTGCTGTCACATATCTTTCAACACTGCCATCTGTAACTATGGCAACTATATTTGAGAGATATCATCAATGTTAATTATTATAAATATTTAAAGATATTCTTTTCACTTAACATAGGCTCAGCAATTCAGACCAATTGAAGTTCTGAAAAAATGCACTGGCTTTTGTAAATTAGTCGCTACCATGGTAACCGATGGAGGAGAAACAAAATTGAGTGACGGACACGCCCAACTGAAAGTAACACACTATAGGTAAGACAAGCGACCCAACGCAGTTTGCTGATTGAAGATTTGAAGGATGTACTGCATCGTATCTTGTATGCCTATTTTTGATGTAATTGAGAGTTTATAGTACTCGCAGATAGATGCGTGAAAATGTTTGAAATAAAACCAATCGTATTGGAAGACTAATACAACCTCTATATTTTATACATAATTCTTTTTTTTTTTTTGCTTTTCATGGGCAAGAACTTGAATTGAAATTTAGGTTTTGCAATTATGCATCTTTTAAAAGACAGGCTTAGAATTACGTCCTTATGTTTTCAGATATCTGTAAATGAGATAATCAGTAAGATAATAACATTAACGAAATGTTTTTATAACATTCGAAATCAAAATTCACTTTAAGGAATTTATTGATTATTTATACTTGTGTTAAAAAACAGTAAAACCGTTTTAAAAATAGTGAAATGTAATATTAGAAATAAACAAATATTTATTTTAAAAGGACAAGTGTAAATTATTCTTTTGAATTAATTTTCAATATTTCATTAAAAAATTAAGAACTATATTTGCGAATTCAGAAATTTATTTTGCATACAAGTCAGATTATCCATTTATTTCAAAAAATCGCAATTAAGTATTTTGAAAAAGTACATTCCAATATTCTATTGTGCTTAACATTTTAAGCCATTCTGCATTGAGCGAAAATAAATACGTTTTCTGATATTCTTTGTAAGGAGATATCAGAATAATTAATAAATTAATTTATGGATCAGACGAACTCCTGATTTTCTTCCTTGAATACAAGTTGAAAGTTTTCATTTCATTTGCAAATATCTTAATGTTATGAATCTTGAACTACTACAGTCCTCAACTGCATTCATTGTTGTTTCTTCCAATAGCCTGTTATAACTTTTCTGCATCTCACTATATATCTTGGCGAGAATAAAAAAAATCATCAACCTAGAACTCCAGGCTATTAGGAACAGCCAGATCGAGATGCAATCGAAACATTGATTCTCGCAACTTTATTCCAAACTTTAGCAATATTGAGTTTCCAAACAGTGTACGATTTCGGCCGGAAATGAAAAAATAAAAAAAATATTTGAAAAAATACCGAATAAGTATGTACACTTTGTGTTTCAGCTATTTGCAGAAACCTTCAGATCGTTCTTCCTGTGAAGCTTGAAGGGTTTCAAATTTAAGATCATTTTTGTCAGTGGAAGAAGTTTGTTACATTTCCTATGAAGGCAATATATAAGTAATGGGACTTTTAGGGTTTCTTGGTTGACGTTTTATTCTTCACAGGATCAAATTTATGGTTATTTTTTTCTTATGAAAGAAAGCATTTCTTGCTTTTTTTTTTTTTACAAAGATGACCAAATAAAGGTATTCCATTTCTTGATATAGAAAAGTAAAAAATTACCTGATGGATATGCTTACGGATTTAAATTATTTTTTAAACCAACATAGATGTATTTACGATTTAAATTATTTAAAAAAAAATTAAATATTTTATTTGTAGATGAAAAAAGTTATATAATTCTATATTAAAGGAAAATAAATCTTAAAAATATTGAAGACATATATTTTGTTTAGATTACATCGAAAAATATACAAAATAAAAAACAGACTAAATATTTCATTTTGTTGAATTTATTTATTCATTACAATTAATTGATATTGTTGGAAATAACAAAAATACTAAAAAAGATATCAGGGTTACAAATTAATTTATAAGCAGCGTTTTTTCTACCGGTATTAAGAAAGGCGGGAAGTACAATTATCAAACATTTTTTTTTCTTAATGCGTATAAAAAAGATGTAAACATTCAAATAGAAAATACAGTTACTTTCTATGGTTTTGTAATAATTTCTAACCAATTGAGGAAATCAAGCTGATATTCAAACAGAAAGTTATAATCAATAAAACATAATGAAACGAATCATTTAAAAGATAAAAAAACTAAATATTACAAAATGAAACGGAAATTTAAATTATTTATAATCAGGGCTTACCAGGGGAGGCATCATATTTGGAAAGTGCGTTCGTAAGTACCCGGTTTTCTTCCGAAAACTGGATTGCAATGATTTTCATAATTTTTTCTTGTATGAAGTCCCAATAAGGAATGTCGTAAATTCTGCTTTTCTAACAGAGTTCTTGGTTGTCGTGATCATTCTGAGCTCTACATTTGTCAGTTGCACGCACTATATAACGTTATCTTCTTGTTTAACATTTCCAGCATGAAGTCTTTCAGGTTATGATGATGGAAAACGATACTTCAAATTTAAATAATCCCGAAGATTTGAAAATCGCGCAAAAAAATATAGGTTAGGAAATAAGCGTAAAATATTCTGGCATAGTAAGCAACTAAGAAAGCAGAACGATACAATATTCTGTACAAAGGCAATGAATACGTTTGTTGGAGCAAGCTGTTTAATGGGAAACAATATTGTTCCATCCATCAAATGATCTTAAAATTAAATATGACTTGACGTTTAATTAAACGTAATTTGTCCATTTCCATATCATCGTCTTGTATAGTTTTATTTTGAGCATTTCTATAAAGATAGAGCAGAGAAGATATATATATATATATATATATATATATATGAGAGAAATATATATATATATATATATATATATATACTTTAATTTGCGGGAACTTATATGTTGCATTTTATATAATTTTTTTTGTTCTTTTATGCTGTAATTTGTATTTTAATTTTTTATTTCATAATTGTAATTGAAGTATTTTTTTTTTTTTTTTTTTTTTTTTTTTTTTTTGTATTTTGCACTGCTAATGTTTTACAATAGGCATTGAATTTTTTGGTAGAAATAAATAATTTAGAAACAAAAGGCGAGTGAAGGTCCAGATGTAAGGGGATGTTTCCTGGAGTTATATATATATATATATATATACACTGATGACCATTAGATTTACAATACCTTGAAGGAAAGCAAATACAAAAAAATCATATTTATTATACGCAAACAATATGGCATGAAGACAAAATGATTAAATTTGCAAGCAGTTTGAGAATTTACAGGGAAGCAAATTAGTAGCAACAGCTGCACCCCTAGCAGCTAAAACAACCTTACCCTGTTAGGCATGGAGTCGAATTAGACTTGGATGACAGAAACGGGCAACTCATTCGTTGCTGCTTTAAGTCTATGCCACATTTCATCAACCGTTTTACTTGATTTTCGGGCCATGTACCCAATGGCTCTCCTGGAGTGGTGTGACGGGCCAATTTCTCAGCAATCCATGATTATATGTTTTCAGTGGGTGACACATCTGGAAACCGTGAAGACCAAAGCAGCTGTCGAATACATTGTGTATCAAAGGTCAGAAAGCGACTTGCAACATGTGATCTTGCTCTATTTTGTTCGAAGATGGCATTTGAGAGGCCTCGAGGGTATGGTACATTTACTGGATGTAAGATGTCAGAAATGCATCGATCTGCGTTCAAATTACCATCTATCCGAACGAGAGATATTCAGGCCGTGTACCCAATGGGAGCCCAAAACCTCACACTTGGTGGAGGGGCCCTCTACCGACATTGAATGAAAGCTCGTGACGAGCGGTCTCCTCGGAGCCTCTAAACAAGTATACGATCGTGAGAATACTGCACGTAGAGCCAGGACACGTTTCAAAAGACGACATTGTGCCACTATTGTGTCAGCTTTGTCGTACAGTGTCCTTGAGCCACTGTTTCTATATATGTTGCATTGTCGAGGGAAGTCAAAGTAATGGTCACCATGCTGACAATCCACGCTACTGCAAACGTTGTCGTCCCGTAAGAGAGGATACTCGGCATGTTACAAAAATGCCCATTTCTTGACAAATGGTCCTGGAGCTCGTTGAACAGTTTTTCAGGATCGACCTCACAATATTTCTATCCTAACGGGCGTTAATCATGAGAAATAATACATGACGTTAAGTACTAACCTCAACAACTCATTGACTCCATATTCGCATGACAGTGGTTTAAATTCGAAAAGTGCAACGGGTGACATCACGGAACGATTATCTGCACATTTGGTAGGCAGCGATTCAACTTGTATCGAATTCTGAAACTTTCTTGTAAGCATTTCTTCTTCTTATTCGATATATATCACGTTATTCTGAGCAAACTCCAGTCAAACAAAGAGTTTTTCGAATGAGAAATCCACTACACTATTTGTCTTTTATGCTGTGCTTAAGATGTCATTTCTCCCTCCTTCTTTCCTTGAATCAGCTGAAACACTAATCATTTTGCATATTCTAAACTATCCTTCCTTTCATGTCATTTTGATGTTCGTCAGTTTATTCCTTCTTGGTGCTAAAATTTTAATGGTCCGCAGTATATATATATATACATATATAAATACTAGCTGATACCCGCCCGCTTCACTGAACAGATGATAATATAATATTTTAGGACCTATACGTAAGATATCAAGAAAATTTTCAATTTTTAAAACTTTAATGATAATCTAAATTTAAAATTTTAAGATATTGATTGTCTCTAATAATGGTTATCTTCGATATTCAAATATATGACAAAAATAAAAATAATTAATTTAAAGTCACCCTATTTATATTATACGGAAAAAACTCATTCCACCGTATACATATTACATCTAGTATTGCCAAAGGTGCAACTTTTTTTCAGAATATACATCATTTGCTTAGCTTTCAAATCAAATACCCTCGCAATGGCATTGTGTCTATCATAAGATTTTTGCCCTTAACTCAAGACATCTTTGATTTCTGACCAATTAGGATTGAAAGGGAATGCAATCCTTAAAAAAAAGTCGAGCAAGTCGGGACGTCCGAAACATCTTACGAATGCCATCGCCTCTTCAGTTCGTTCATGCATGTAGCGAGATCCTCCAGTAAACGAAGATTGTCTTGCGTGTGTGCTACTCCGTAAAAAGTCGCCTTTTTAGTACTTCTTAAAATCTCGCTAAGTTTTGGAGCTAAATTACATTCCAAATTCTTTCAAAATTCGGAAACTCAATTTGTTCCAATTTTATTTATTTCTATCGCTAAATATGTACGTTTCCTATTTTCGACATGTACGAAATTTCACTTAAAGAGCCCCTTCGCCAAATCTTGTCAATCCTCCATCAGTGCTTCAATATAAAATTTTTGGTATTTTTCCACTCCGCACGCGCAAATCTCACCAAGTAAACTTAATTGGTGACAATACACAGTATACATATAAAAAAATATATTCCCTTTGGCGTCGTTCATATCATTTACGGCGATAAAGTTGCCAAAATTACATCAGCGGTGGATAAGAGTAGATTAACGGATGAAAATTGCATTTTGGATAAGAGTTCCGTAAAATCCGTTCTCAGTGAGCGTCTACTTCGCAAAATGAGTAACTATGCTAAATTTCAAATCAATCGGTTGTATCGTCTTAGAGATCTCGTGATGAGTCAGACAATGGTATTTCGCTTATATATATATATATATATATATATATATATATATATATATA
>BMAW01041287.1:536380-560118 GCA_019974015.1 Nephila pilipes | reverse complement strand
AGTTCAGTAAAGCCATAAACTATTTTAATCCTGCAATGAAATGGTCAAAAGTGCTGACGTCAGTAGAAGTATTCAGTCAAATTGATTCGTCTGTTATTTAAGATAATTTTAAGTATTCTTTAATTGTAATTGTTTTCTTACTCATTAACATATGTGTTTAAATACCTCGTTTAGGGTGACAGTACACATTTGAAGAAATTTTTAAATTGACCTAAATTTTGGCTACAAATACACCTTTTTTGACCATTTCGGGCATCATAGAAAATCACACCAAAAAAAGGCTTTGTTGGTGTACATTTTTTCTGTCAAAAACGCATTTTATACAAATTTTAGCAAAAGTTAATACCTTCAGAAAAACTGAGAGACTCGAAAGAAAATTGGCATATTGATATTTAGTAAAATTGCATAACATGGAATACTATAGAATTGCTTAACATAGAATTGTATACATTATCAAAGTAACAGTCTATATATTTATATACTTAATAAAACTGCATAACATGGAATTGCATACATTATCAAAGTAACAGTCTATACTTATATACTTAATATAGACTGTTACTTTGATAATGTAGCCCTCTTTTGTAGGAATCAATGGAAGTTCGGATTCTCAACACTTAAATTTGCTTTAAAAGTAATTGTAATTAGCCACCCAAGGAACCATCGTTTTAGTTAAATTAAAAATGTCATATCTGACCACTTTTCAAAAATTTATCTTGATTTTGTTATATTTTTACAACGTTTTTCTGAATTTCAATTGGTGTGTGAGTGTGCATGTCATCAAATTTTCGATCGTTAATTCAACCAACTTCCCATCAAGCTATAGCTTTGAAATTTTGGGAATCTTTCGTACTCGCCTAATAATGCAATATTTAGACCTTTGCGACAGGTTTTAACTAATATTTCAATAATTTTAATAAGTCAAAATATTTTTTCATCTCGAAGCTTTTAGGATTGAGGAAAAAACTTCCTTCCCCCTCTGGGAACTCCCCATACGCCACATGAGTTATCGTAAAACTCACAAACGAGAGATAGTAAGGGTTGTTGACTTTCAGTCAGTAATCATTCGCAAGAAAGAAAGATTCCAATATTTGGTGCCGTGTCTTATAATAATTTTTTCTGAATTCTGGTTTTTTTTTTTTTTAATAGAATGACTTACAAACTTTCAAATGCATGTTTTGATTTTATGAGTATTATGAATTTTTTAATATACTCACAAATATCTCTTTTTAAGTAAATTTTAAAGTTAAAAATAACGAACAGTTTGAACTAATATTTCAATAATTTTCTTTAATAAACTTTGCCACCATATAAAAACGTTGTTTTTAAAAACGTTGGTTTTTATATCGAATTACTTATGTCTGCTTTAACAGTACTGAACTTAATTTTCAAAAACAAGTCACAACAAATTTTTCCTGGATTTAATTTGTATGGAAATAAAATATATGTCTGATACCTGCTTTCACCAAAAAGGAACTCGATTTTCAATAATAAGTCATAATAAATTTCCCCCAATTTTTTTTTATAAGTCTGAAGTGAGACAAGTAGAAAAATTAATTATCTTATTTACTTATCGATGAATGTATTATCTTAAATCATAGGTAAACTAGAATCTAGTTATGACTGAAAATAAAAACATTATTCAAAATAATAAGACAGCTGCGAGGCAGGTATATTTTTTAGCCAAACAAAGAGCTATTGTTGTAGTTCGATCAGTTTTGGCATTCCAAGTTGCTTTTCATTTTTTTTCTTTGGCTTCAGTTTTTAATACATTTAGCTAAAATGTATTCAATTTAATGATTTATAATGTGTTTTAACTTTAATTGTCACTAGATTAAATATATATTCAATTTAATAATTTATTATTTCTCTTAATTTTAATATCGAAAACGTTTCCAATTGTCCATTTCTCGATATTTCATCAGTTACTTTGATTCTTATATTTAATTGAGTAATTTAATAATAATTATAAAAAAATGCACACTTTCGGTGACTAAATATGTTGTTTGAAATTCTTTGCATAGAACATTTAATTTTTTTTCACTTTATTCATATATAAAATAACTTCTACTTTATACAAAATTTCAAGAGCAGTCTATTCTACATATAAGTATTTGAGAAACGCATATATGAAATTTCCCTTTCATTGATCCGTAAAATTTTGATATATTTTGTTTGGCATTAATAAAAACTTTTGTTTTAAAAACATTTCCTTTCCGAGAAATTCATGATCAAGTAATGTATTAAAACAATTGTTCTGTTTTTAAGTAATACAGAAACAGAACTTAAACATATTTTTAAGATAAAAGTTTTAAGTTTAGTATGAGATCAAAAATTTAAAAAGAAATTTTATCTAAAGAAAGTATATTTTCCCCTTTAAGATAAATCACATGAAAAATTCCCTTTTAATACTTTTGATGAAAATTTTTTGAAGCTCCTAATTCGTTACTTGAACGTACTTGACTCTTAATAAGTTTTTTTTTAAAATTTAAATCACTATATTATAAGTTTAATCGCTCCTGGTATCAAGTTTTTATTTAAACCTATTCTTCATAAGAGAAGAATCTAAAATCAAGATATTTATTAAATAGATCCTTATTCGAATATCAATAGTATAAAATAATATTTTACCTTACCATTGACTAGCCGGGGCTGCCTAAATATTAATACGTTGCTGATCATTTCACATTAGCGACTCTGATTCCAAAAAAAAAGAAAAAAAAAAAAAACTTTATTTCTTTTTCTCAATTACTATTATACTTCCACGAGTGTCGTAAAATAAATCCTTAAAATGTGAAGTGATGGCATTCGTAGAATCTAAAATGATTTGTTTTAAGTAATCTTCATGACTCACCTGGCAGTTGTTAAAATCTCAATTATGTATATTCAGGATTTCGGGATCATGATACATTTCACACCTCAAAAATTGTTTGTCGTAAATTTTCCAACTGAAGACATCATGCTCGTTTTCTTTGAATCAAATTCACCGAAAGCAACTCATTGATCTTATTCTAGTTTGTTTTCAGGTGTATAACGATAAATCCAAATTTCAAACTTGTTTCGGCTTCGTTTAACTGACTGCAGTACCCAATGGTAACAACAACTTACTTTAATTATGCCATCTATCTTCTAATTCAAGTACTTTTAAAACCCTCTTTGTATTACAAGTTCCTCCAATGTCTTGTCCTTATTCCTAGTAAATGCTACCCTTTGAAAAACTCACGGGAACGATTCCCATTTGTCTGTTAGACTAAATTAAGAAAAATTAAACTTAAAAGTTAAGAAAAAATATATATAAACCGCAGATGATTTCATAATTCTGGATCTAAAAATAAATGAAAATAAAAAATTCATTTATTTTCAAAGCAATCTTAATACATGTCTGTGTGATGTTCACTGCACATGGCTCTAAACATGTTAGAAAAAATTTGCGCATCCTTCTGCGCAAATTATATGGGCAAAATGCACAAATTTTCCTTTTTTTACATTTAGATTGTTCTGCAGATTGAATGTCCTTCTTTAGGTTTAAAACTTCATATATAATTATCCTTGTTGATTGAGACAAAGTTTGTATGCTCAGACGCTTCTTCATTCTGGGTGTAAGAAGATCTTCACTTAATTTTATAGCGAAAGGTTTTTTTGATAAAACTTTTTTTGGATTTTCGAGCCATATTATATACATGTAAAACATGTGCATTCACTAAACTTATATTAATCATCCCATAAAATGCGCAAAGAGGCCACTGGTATGTTTTTCTATTACATGACATGTTACACATCTGATTTAATGGGTCTACGACCCCTTTTGTAGAGATATAAAATTCTATAATTACCGCTTTTTTGCTGTCTTGTCCAACATTTAGTTTTTCATGGAATGTATACAGAATAACACACTTAATTAATTTTGTTTTATATGATAGGAGAGTTCTAGATTGCTCAAAACAATACACTGAAGTTCCATTAGTTCGATAACGTAACTGAAGGAGTTCAGGAGGAATTTCTTTTTTGTTTTTTCTAATAGTTCCTACGATTGTTAAGTTCATTGGCGTCATCCAAAATTTCTCAGCAAAGAGTATTGAAGTAAACCAATTATCCATCGTAATATTTCTATTAGTCCCTTGACGAAGTAAGATGCAACAGGAATACCTTTAGTCTGAGTCCTACATCGCTCATTATTACTATGTTAAAGCCATATTTGGTATCTTCATTTTAAAAGGACACCTTCCTGGAAACGATAAATAACTGTTCATCAATTATAATGTACTATCCCGGTTTATAATAATCTGTACATTTCTTATTAAAGTCATCCAAAAACTCTCCGATTGGTGAAAATTAATGGTTTTTTTCCTTCTCTAATTTCTTTTGCATGAAAACCTAAATAATTCAGGAAAAAAATCAGAACCTCACTTCACTCATTCCAGCTTTGTACCACTGAGTGCATAAAGTTGTATCAAATAATTCACTTGAGACTAAAAGATTATTTTTCATAGCCGCTGACAAAATAAGTATTCCGCATAATGCTTCAATTTCAACTCTACAGGTTTCTAATACTACAAATTTTGTTCAGAATACCAATCTTTTTGTCTTCTAATTTCCAAATTCGTAAGCAAAAAAAAAAAAAAAAAAAGTTTTTCCAGCATCTGAGGAGAAAAAATTGGTTAATAGTTTCTAGGGGACTGTAAAGTTCTTTTGCCAAGCCCTTCCATTCTTGGATAAAATGGATGTTTCATGCTGCTTGTTCTTCAGTTGCTTGACTAAGGAACAGATGTCCACTAGGATTTATATTTACCAGTGAGCTGGATTTTTCCGGAAGATATAAATTTGTCACAGGAATAAATAAACTTCGAGATTTTTTCAACTTAATCACTTTTATTTGACACATCTGAATTAGCCTCTGGTTTTAAATTCTTGTTTTAACTCCCAGGTTTGTTTTTCAAATATTGATTTTCTTTTCTTACTCTCATACGATAATTCACCATTTTCATTCTTACTGATATCTGTTAATTCTTGAATTTTAATTTCAACATAATCTTCAATTTCCAATTCATCATCAGAAAAACGTTTTCTTCATTAATAGCTCTTTTAATAGCCCTAAGATAGCCTCAGGTCTCCCTCAAAGATTTTTTCCGCAAAAACGCTTTAATAACTTTACGTGCAGGGAGAGAAAATGGACTCTAGTTCTGAAATACAAACGAAACTGCTATCTATTCGTCTCTGAGGCTAACATTCTTCTGAAAACACTGCATACGGAAATATTTTGAGAACGACAAATACCCTTATCTCTAGCAGCCAAGGTCATATAAAGGTAATTATTGAGTGGCCTGTTCCATTTCCTGTTTTGGAGGAGGCAGTATAAGAGTATTTGTTATCGGCTTTGTCCACCAGACGAATATGTAGCAGTCTAAGGTTAAAATCCTCTTGCGTTCTCTAAATTTACCTTCAATTTACAAAATTTCATTATAAAGGAACTTTTATTTTCATCATTCATAAATCAAGTCTCTTCAGTCAAACAACGTATTAGAAATATCCTAAAGGCTTATTGACAGGAAATAGACTTGCAATTATCATTTCAAATCGTCTTACACTAATCAATAAACACAAAGAAATGATAACGTACCATTTACTTAATCATTATAATATCGAAAAAGTATTTTAGCATGATTAATGAAAGGGGGTCATTTCTATCAAAAACACTTAAATTTTCCCCATAGTCAATGTTTTTTGAGGGGTAGTTTTTTTTTTATCCATTTTTGGAAGTTTGTATTTACCTATGTTTTTACTAATAGACATGCCTCATTAACTATGTGCCTACTGGTTTCTTGATGGGCTAATTACTGGTTTGCTTATGGGTTAATATTTTTCATTAATGTGTGGCAACCAACCTGGAGTCTCTTGTTATATTCTCAACTTGACTTCACTGATAAGCCTAGTTCTTTCACTAAATTATACTGCGTTGCTTGATTTAAAAACTATACTTACTCGCCAAATTTAGTCATTTTGGCGATATGCAAATTGTATTACACATACGAGTTTTACATAATGAGATAGAATGCTTCAGATCTTGTTATGTTGTTTTATATGTGTAATTTGATGGCAGTGAGTTACTGTAATGGCTAAAAACGAAAGCTCGATAAATGTGACGAGTAATAGATAGTTGTGAATAAGCTTTATGATGAACTATATATGGTAAATAATTCCATATTTTAAAGTATATCACACAAGACAATAATTTTCGGTAAATGTAACAATTGCATGTTTCAAAAAATTTGGAATTGCCTTGTTTATTTAGATATTTTATTATTTTCCAAACTAATATTTATAAATATCATTTACTGAATTATTTAAACATGCCAATTAGAAATATTATAAATATTACATTAATATCCCTCAAATATTTCTTTCAGATGTCATTTAAAGGTAAAAGTTAATTTCATACGAACCTACTTTAGAAAATAGTAACATCTTCAGAAGCAACTATGGTCAAAAATGGCTGCCTTTTTTTCAGTGATCGTTTGGTGGAAATACTGCGCATTATAAAATAGAGAAAAATGTTGATTCTCCTGTTCATCAAAGGGTTAATTATTTTCTTAGATTTTATGTTTACCTTTCGGTACATTTCACATCAAATAAATTAAAATATTTATATAAATTGGTCAAGATGCAAAAATAGAACGTCTACAGAAACGTTAGAACAGACTGATCCATCAACCATTTCCAGGAAAAATACTACGTCATCTTCCTGTGATAAGTTCAGACTGATACAAATAACCTCTTCAACATGATTCAACTTGAATGCAAACTGTTGGAAATTAAAGAACTAATGACGTTTAGTTCGTAAGCCCTTTCATAGATATTAACAAAGGTAGGCCTCCTACAATGCAATAGATACGTATCATGAAAAATCCGCTTTATGGGAATTATATTATAGTAGATACCACTTTAATACAAAAACTGGAATTCAGTTCTAAAAAGGGAAAACTGTTTTTATAGTGTAGCATTTTCAATACTTTTTATTATATGCGACATGAAAATATTTCATAAAAATATGAGGAAAAATAAATTTAAATAAAATTTAAAATTATATAAAAATGAAAACGACTTTGATTTAAATTCAAATTTAAAAAAGAAACATAATGTTACGTTCAAAATTTTATTCGTCATCGACATTTATAGTTATTCGAGAAGGTTCAACTGGCCTCTTTGCAAAATCTGAACAAGTTTCATTGAATTATTCCACTGGACTTCCGGATGATTTAAGATTTAAAAATCTATCATAAGATATTGTTTGATCTTGCTTTGCAAATTTTTATAAATTTCCTGATAGGCAGAGAAGCAAATTTTTATAAATTTCCTGATAGGCAGAGAAGCAATTTTCTTATTATAGCATTTATGTTCTCTCCGGCAAAGGATCGTTTTCTAAGAAGTAAGATTCTTTTTGTCTTGTCACGTCCAAACATGGTTCAGAGTAAAATTTTCTTTGTTTTTTTTATTGAAAAGACCTTCAGAACTATCTTCAAACAGTAATTTTTTGTATATAACTGTCATCAAATCTGCTTCATTTATTTCATTTTCCGTATTTAATTTTAGCCAATTATTTCAGTAACTCCAACGACATACGTTATTTATTTCTCGCTAAATTGGCTCAACAACTTTTTCCTGACTGTACATTTCCGGTAATAAAGTTATCTAAGAAGCATTTAGATTCGATTGGCGCATTTCTTTCAGGGACGCCCCGACAATTTCTTCATAATTTTAAATTAAAAAATTGTTTCCACACTTCACTGACTGCAATATCTATGGAATCTATTTTCTCCAAAATTAATTTAAATTATTTATGGATATATTATGACATAAAGGTCGCTATGATTCCTTCATCTATGTTTTGAAATAATAGTATAGTGTTGAGGGGTAAAAATATAATCTCAACATTGCTATAACTTAAATCAATTGCGCGTAAGAACTCATTTTTTTAAGATTAGTAAGGCTTTGAACAATAATAAGTTCTGTTTTAAATAATTTTCTACATCCGAGCAATACAAACAGGGAAACAATCCTTAAATCAATGGTCATTCTGAAAGATTCCCGGTACATATCGGATTTTCCAGGCACCTACAGCAAAGAATTAGGTCTTTAACTGATCCAACAGGGGCCTCGTACACTAAAGACTTCATATGACCTCAACAGAAGTCTAGGTATGATACATTAGGCGACCTAGTAGGGCAAGGAATAGTACCACCACAAAGGATTCATTGATACCTAAATATAACATGTAGGTTTTACCAAACTTCTTTGTTTTAATTGGAGGAGAAATCCTATCATACGAATCTCCATTAAGCGTAACAACACGGCTGAATAACATGCACATCTTAGATACGTTTTGGCAATACTTGAGGCTGAAAGATCATGTATTTGCGACCGCATAGAAGAGGAGGAAGGAGATAATGTCTAACGAAGTGGTTTTCGACAATATTGGCTCAAGTACTTACAGAGAGCATATATTCACAAATCATGAGATTTCTCTTAAGATTGATTAATTAAGTCTTTAATTATGGTGATTGAAGGTTTACTATCTTATAAGATTTGTCTTATCCGATAGGAAATAGTCCCAGATAATGCGAGGTCTGCCGCACGATGTTGATGTCTGAAATACATCAGAATCTGTCCGATGTTGATACTCCGAATGGACAAAGTAATTTCTCAAATTACATAATAAGGTTTGTAAATAAAAGAAGAAGTTGCTCTCTTTGAGAGAATCCGCATTACATTTTTCTATTAGTTTTCTTCTACGTAATTTTCATTTCAAATTCAGTAAAATAATATAATTTAATATAATATTATTATATTACTCTTATTATAAACTTTTCATAATAAAAGATAATAATTCTTTAAATAAATATAAATATATTGTAAGAATTTTCAAATTGCATATTGAAAAAATAAAAAAATAAATAAAAAAAAAAAAACGTCATATGTGTGATATCAATGTTTCTTACCGAGCAATTTAACGTATCTTTTAAATGACGTATTTTATGTGTGTGTTGGTTCCTTTTTAATTCAGAATAACCAACCAACCCTTAATTTTACATCGTTATATTTTTTCTGTAAAATATTTCTACCATAATATTAAACTATTTTAGGTGAAAAGACCTTATATATTTCGTTAACAACATTATACATGGAAATTGCAATTTCTTCATTTTTATTTATTCACGCTTAATTATTTTTCATTTGTCTTAATCTTAGTAGGGAAAAAATAAAATTAGTTATATCGTCTGTGCAATGCAAAATAATGTCATTAACATGAATCATTTCTCACATATTTCCAAAAACTTATAATTTAAAAATGTGAATTAAAGAGTAAAAGTTAACGTTAAAATACCAGCATGGATAAAAATTCTATTGGCAAAGAATTCCCTAAGTAGCGATTTGGATAATTTTAAAAGGCTATAGTATAAATGCCCAAAATGTACAAATAAAGTCTTATGTTTGGGAAGAACGCCGAGGAAATATTATAAATTGCTGTTCTGAGATTATTTTTCGCCTGACCCTAAAGAACGCTCACTTATAAAAGCTTTTATAACCCTCTACTTAAACATAATCTTCTGCATTTTCTCTGCTGTCTTTATTTCCATATTTTGGTAACTGATATAGAGCACTTCATTTTTCTTTACCATAACTTTATTAACAAACTCTTGCCTCAAGGAGTAAGACATTTATTGAATCCATTTATTCAAAATAAAAATTCGCGGGGATGTCACGCATAATTTTGAAGCCTTGGAACTTGTACCACAACCTCTTAAGAGTTTTTTTAGTTTATGTATCATTGAACCTTTATTAAACTTTTTAGAGGAGAAAAATCTTCTAAAATACGATCACTTTTCTCGTAAGTGGCAAAATTGTATGAAAACTTATATTGGTTGAATAAAGTAGTATTTATCTACTCGACATATATTAATTTAAAAAAAATGTTTTAAGGATATTTAACTAAGGATACTTAGAATATACGCTAATTTGACACAAAGTCATCAAAATGCTCCAAATTTAATGCACCACGAACATAAATTTTATACGTTTAGCTAAATACGATTTAAAATGTTTAATAGCATAATAAAATTGCTTTTTTGTTCCATGATGAATTTACTGGGAATTTGTTTTGACACGAACAATATTGAGAAAATGGAAAAGTGTATATTTAAAAATTTACACAATAAACTTGGAAAGAGTTAACTGACTAAATATACTATATATATTCAGGCACAATTTACGTCTAATATATTTCTACTTTTCTGAGATTATTTTTTAGTTGTTTATTTTTTGCGGATCTTAAAGCCGAGTGCTATGTTTGGCCAGCGCTGTTTCCGATTAATCTGCTATTGCTCAAATTCCTCATGAAAAGTCATGAGGATTTTGAGTCCTCATGGATAACCTCAGAGTTCAAAGTTATGACTTGAAGGTTAAGATGTTTAATAATAGCTACCCTTCTTCGTTATTGAGAACAAAATAGAAAATTACGAGCTCTTTCAGCGATATCGCTAATGGTACTTTGAATGCAATGTTAATAAACAATCATTATAATATTTCTGTTCTTTAAATTAAATTTATTTTACACATCTCTACATTTCTTCTAGTTCGTATTTAATTTCTTGAATTATTTACGTCTCTATGCTAGGGACATAAATGAATTTTCTCTTTTCTCTTTTCTATAATATAAATCTTATTAAAAGATGTCGTAAATGAAAATGAGTGCTTAAAATTTAAACTGATAGCACGAACAAGTGATGTATTTTAAAATTTTATCCCGTTCGCTCCCAGCGTATCACAGGTGTCACGCTCGTGTTGGCTCTCCTGTGCCCAGTGTAACAAGAGCGATACTCTCCGTGAGTGTCTTCTACGGCCCAGCGTATCAATAGCGATACGCTCGATGAGAACGTTTTATTTGATTTTTTAAATGTTATTATATAGCTGTACGATACCGCGAAATCTATATAGATAGGGTATTTGGAATGTTGACCTTGGTGATATGGGCTTGGATTTCACTTTTTTTTACCAGGAGGGGGGTAATTGTTAAAAGCACGTGCTGCGACGGGGCTCTTTAAAGGTAATGTCATGATTTAAAGGGTGTACTTGCTTTCGGATTACTTTATTCTTTCTTGTTTGTTTTTTAGAAGTTTGAAAGAGAGTTTATGACCTTTTATGGGGATTAGAATGATTAAACTGCCTTGAAATTTTCTGGATCACTTTCTCTATTTATTAAGATGTACGTTTCCCTTTCTAGTCTTCACAAGGAGGGATTGAAACAACACATATTCATGACCATAAGGCAATCACAATAAGAGATACCTTTTAAGTGAACTGTGCTACTTGTTTTGTTGATCCATCTTGAACATGATAAATCAAAAATACCATATAGGATTATTCTTCTTAACTACTTTTTCGATATTCTGAGTAAAAGGAATACGCAGAATTACGAATAATCCTTTGGTTGATCGTGGAATTTCATCGTCCTCTATAGGCAGCAATTGAGAACGATAGACAGAAATAATTTCGACCATTTCTTCTCTTTCTTCCAACAGCACTTAAAACTACGAATCCCACAATCTAAAAACTAAAAAAAAAAAAAAAAGAAAAACATGGGGAAAAAGGGTCATGAAGTTATATGACATTTTATCAATTAAAATACAACTAAAATTATAAAGCTATATCAAAATTAAGGGAGCTACATTAGGATATTAGCTACAAAATTCGGATATCATAGCTTTCGAATTAAAAAATTATTTACAAGTTTGGCAGCTTTCGACAACAACAATGCCAGCAGTTAAAATGTCTGAAAATCTAACCCGACGAAGACATCTCTTGTAACGTAGTTGGTAAGAGTGCAGTAAAAAGAGACTGGTAACATTCTTTGGCCCCATTGATCCACTTCAAGGTTTCGGTATTCCGAGACCAAATAAAACTCTCCCCTTCCAAGTAGTCTCACGAATCTAACGCCGAAGATGTGACCCTGAAGTTGAACACTAGATGGCAGCACAGCCTGAAACTACCGGTTGCGTATGTCTCAGACGCAGAAACATTTGTTTCTTTATGTCTAATTAAGACAACCTCACATAAATCAAAAATAATAATGTTCCGGAAACGGCATGCGCTTCAAATAGACCCGCCACTGAACTCGGGACAGCCAATGACGTCAAATGGAAATTGTTCCAAGCATAATTCTAGAGGATAAGTATAACAGGGAAGAGATAGGTATCAGTTGCAGTAATGGCTGGAAAAGGCGACCTTCTCTACAAATATCAATGTTTCTCTTCAAATCATCACGATAATACAGAAGAGGGATAATGCTATGGCTTTCTTCAACAACAATGCCAGAAGTTAAAACGTATTTATAACTAACTCGAAAGAGATATCTCTTTTAGTGTAGTTGATAAGAGAGCAGCAAAAAATATCATTCATTTTTTTTTCTCCAATTAGTGTTGCAAATGTCACTGTCTCTCCATGGTAACTGTCCTCCCCATCCATGGGCTAGAAAAACACATAACACCGGACAAGAAAAAGTTTAATCGAATATCAGATACTTTTTACAAACAATCCCACAACGCATTCATTTACCCTAGGTATAAATATTTTTTTTATATGAGTACGATCATAATTGTAATTCATATATGACTGAAATTTATATCAGGTTCAAAAACGAATTATTATGAATATGCTTACAAATTCAGCCATTTAATTTAGTGTTAATTAATCAAACATTTAATTGGTAAGTATAACTAAGGAATATCAAATCCTTCACATATAGATAAGTAGAAGTTATGTAATTTCACACACTCTCAAAACAAAATTTAACTACCTATTTTCAGGTGCTAACGTTAAACGATTATTTAAATCAATATTTTGAATATTTTCTTCCATACTCTGAAATATTTTCATGGTATTTACTTGATAAATGTACGTCACCATACCTCCTGAAAATCACGGTAGAATTGGTGATGCATAAGAAAACTCATGGTTCATGCTTTCTTTTACAGCACAGTGTAGCTGTTCTCAAGACTTGTTCTCCACATTTTCACACTGGGAAATTGCTTGTTTAGTTGTTATCTATCACTTCTTAAATTTTTGCCTCTGAGTTTCGAAATGCCCTGTAGAAAGTTATATTAAAATTAAGAAGTTATATGTTGGAATAAAAATTAGATTTACTATATCAGAAACGGAATTTATGATAGGCATAGTAATATATGTTTAGGAAATCCATAAATACGCATCAGGCATGCATTGTTATTTCTTCCATATATTCTAACAGAGATATTTCACTCAAATCCAAAAACGGCAGACCAATCCATGTTTAGTAAATCGAAAGAAAAACTGTTTTTGTTCCTTCCAAACTTTGCATGAAAGCTTTCTCCCGCTTTAAAATAGGAAATATTGTGCCGAGAAAACACTCTCAACTTTAAACGGGGAGGAAAGCGTTTCAAATAGCATGGAAAATATCCCTCAGAGATACAATGCATCTCCAAGCAAGAGCATTCTTTAAAAGAGAATGGCCCTTTCCTATTTATTCGAAAAGAGAAGAAAAGAATGTTACTCTTTTCAATCCAAAGATTTCTCCGAAGAAAAAAAAAATCTACGATTTGTTGCGAGACTTAACGATGTGCGCATTGCAGGGTATAAAGAATCAGACAATGGTCATTGTATTGATTCGATTTATTCCACGTTTCTCTGATTTTTCACAAGGTCCCAGTTAGGGAAAGAAATTTTTGCTAACGATGTTGTTTGTACCAACTGTATAGGCTGTGAAATCAGCAATCTTTACGTTCTTCCTATATTCTGACTCGCAATTTCTTTTGTACCTGTCCGTGGGAATAATAATGCACAAGATGTTTCCATCGAGCCTTAGAACAGTTTGGTATTCCATAACCTTGTCTGGAATAGTTTCGAAGCTCATGAATTCATGAAAGATAATAAGAAAGAGCCAAAGTTTCATTTTTACCATTTAGAGTAAGAAGTTTTGAGTTCTGATGACATACGAAATGAATATAGTATATAGTTTTTATTCTGCGTTAATATTTTAAACCTCGTATAAACTAATTTCATTTTTTAAGTTAAGGATCCCGTCTACCCGCCATTTTGATTTCGTCAGCTTAATGTTAATCCTATGGGATTTCGACTTTAATTCTCACATCTTTACTATTTGATCTATTTAAATGCAATAAAATGCATTTAAAAGAGGAAAAAATAATGAATGCTCCTGTGGAATACTTTTCCCCTCCGATTTTTAAAAATATTTTAAAATATTTTTAAAGACTGGAAAACTCACAAATGAATCATTAAAATAAGAATAAAAATATTTTCGAAAATTGGAGGGAAAATGTAATTCCGCAGAAGCATTAATTATTTTTTGCTCTTTCAAATGCATTTTACTGTATTCAAATCAGTCAATTAATAAAGATGTGAGAATTAAAGTTGAAATTCCATAGGATTAACATTAAGCTGACGAAATCAAAATGGCGGGTAGACGGGAGCCTTAAGGTTTTAGACAGCAATTAACTTTACCTATACCCATGTACGATTTATTAGTATAAACGTAATAAGCAACAATACAATGATGATATATAAAAGATGACAAATAAGGGATGACAAACGTGGTAGTATTTGATGATTTTCAATTTAATAGGTCACAATCTTTAAAATTTAATGCAAACTTTTTCATTATTTTCATATGGTAACATGCTTTATTTAGTGTAGAAATATTTCACAAATTATCTTTAAATTTTGCCAGAGATTCTATTGTTTTGTGTGCGAGGGTGGTTCAAAAAAGTACTCGTATTTAAAGTTGGATGGCGTTATTAAGGTAAATTGCAGTTTCCATTGGGTGCTGCCCTCTATTAAACGAAACCAAAGTGAATGAAACATTGATTTATTATTTAGGATTTGGTACTCAATCGCAATCAAATCAAAATCTGATTGCTGCCAAGTCGAATGCTCGATATCATTTTGCTTCAAGTTATCAAAGCCAATAAACCCTGGATTCATTAAGGAAGACGCTTTTAAGGTAAATTGCTTTTACCATTTGGTGCTACTCTCTATTAAACGAAACCAAAACAAATTAAATATTGATTAATAAGTTGGAACCCTTTCAGGGGCGATGGTATATTTTTTATACTACATATTTAGCGAGTTAAAAATCTTACTAAAATACGCTTTTTCCCCGTACATTTATCATCATATGGTATGTTATAGTTTTATTTACTTAAATTAGATGATAAAACCATGCAGAATTATTATTAAAATTATTGCTTATGTAATGAAAGTTCCTAACAAGAGACTGTTTTATGCCTCACAGAAATCTTTCTGAAATGATTTGAAAATTTTAAATCCATGAGCTACCCAATCTTCATGTTTGAAACTTTATGTAAATACTACTAATTACTCAAAACAATATATATAAAGTATTTATTTCATATTTTAAATTAAGTGGTATCATAATTATACCACTACCCTTCTAGAGCTCATAGGTTTTAATGAGCAACAGACGGCAGCACTGAAAATTTCGATTCAGACTGATATGTGATGGCTCGCTTTGTTTCGGTGAAAGATAGAAGCCATAATTATGTTTTCGAGTTCCAGTGCGGCAAAAATCAAAATTATTCTCCTAAGGAAAGAAATTTAAAACAAGAATAGAAATTTATCAACGCGGTGCATGTCCACCAAAAAAAGCTCAGAGGTAAAGAAGGATATCTGAAAATTAAAACTATTGCAAAAAACAAAAAAAAAAAAATCGAAAAACAGCCTTTCAAGGCATCTATTAGACAGAACAGGCTAGAGACAGCATATTAGAGCTTTGTCTCTTTGTTAGATATGAGACTTGTTAACGATTATGGTTATAAAATGTTAGTATGAGATAAAAATCATTACAATTACGAAAATACGAATCATTGACAATTGGTATTACAAAAGGTACAATACAGCAAGGAGATACCCGCTTTGTAAGAAGAACAGTCATCGGCGTTTGGACGCCAAAATCCTGTAAATAATTCAGAGTAAGGAGGGCTGGCTTTTTTTTGTTTGTTTGTTTGTTTGACACGTCTGTTCATTACAGTCGGCTAGTTTTTGAACTTTTACAGAAACCCTACAATGAACAGAATCTTAGGTTTATCTAGAATTTATTTAATTCATGTTTTCGCTTAATATTTCAGAAAAATTCAATTTTTATTTTAAGTAACTTTATAATCCAGTTTTAAATAATTTTTAAATATATATATTCTAAAATATATCTTTAAAAGTATACCTATACGGGGACTTTCGATTGAAAAAGAACTTGCTTTGTTTGAACAATTCCCTTCTGAAGGTTCAGATTTATCTTCATAAACAAGTAGGGAAGAAAATTTCACTTCAGTCTGTGCAGTAAAATATATACCTTATTTTTAATAAAATTGTATATGTATTTCAACTAAAATTGCCTTATTAAGTTTGTAATATAGTTTTAGCAATAAACTATGAAAATTATGCATGTATAAAAGAGCTATACTTAAATTAATTGACATATTTTCGCTCAAATTATCACTCTTAAAAATAAAAATACAACATTATAAAGATCTAAATTTTTCAAAAGTGTTTTGTGATCCTAATATTTGCTAAATTAACTAAAAAATGTAATTTTTTATGAAAGTATTTATTATTTCTGCGTAGAAATACGAAACATTGAGTGTACAAATAAGATGTCCTAGAGGGGCGATGGTATATTATTTATAAGGTCTTAAAAATCGGAAAATTAATAAAAATTAATTTTACCGCTTGATATTGTGTCCTTTTAACATTATAAATGCATTTGCAAAGATGAGTTTTTTGAAAAAATGTAATGTTTTTTATATACCGCCTCTCAAAGGGTTAAAAATTGGTACTTATTTGCCACCAAATCAAAATTTGATTCCTGCCTTGTCGAATTCTTGATGTAATTTTGAGTAGAGTTGTCACAGTCAGTAATCCCTGGATTCATCATTATACCCCAGAAATTAAGAAATATTTCTAAATTTCGGGTTGCTTAAGAAGAATCTTCTCCAAGAAAGATAAAAATTTTGAAAAAATGTAAATATTGGCTGGAAAAGTTATGACGTAGAATTATTGAGTTACGAAAAGCGTCATGATCACGAATGCGAGTAATTGAGAAAGCTGTCTAGTGTGTCATGATACAAACTAAAAACAAACCAATTTTGATGATACACGCGCCATCTCTTGTAATTTCTAAAGACTTATTGAATGTCTCTCGATCACAGGCTTTATTCTGAACAAGCAGATTGCGTTGTATAGTTTTGTGTTTAACATTTTAGGCCACCTTTTCCTCAACGATACCACAGTTCAACCAGTCAAGGTAAATTTACATCGTAATTCCGTACGATTACCACAAATAAGATTAATTCGTAAGATGATAAGAATAACATCTGATTTTGTATATCTTAAGAAAATGGTCTGATCATTTTCCTTGTGTGAGACTTAAAAGCTTTCAGCATCCATGCTGCAGTAAAGTTGAGACTTTGAACACAAATTGCTGGAATATGCATCGCTTTCAATAGGTGGTTATTTCCTCAGGTAATAAAAATTTTCAGCTTATATAGGATAAAAAAACAGATATTTTATTATATTTGGGAAATTCTAATTGATTTATAATTTATCTTTTAAGGTAAAGCCAATTTTTGTGATACTCGTTTTTAGAATGATTTCCATGCGAATTTTTTATATCAAAAAGACACTCACTCTTTCTTTTACTTTTACCTTTTAACACTTCGTAAGACGATCGTGATCTGATACTAGCCTTAAAAGTGTTTGTTTTTCTTCCGTGAACTGGATTGAGACGACCTTAACGGATTTTTGGGTTACATCCCACGGAGGAATGTAGTCATTCTTGTTTTTCTGTAATAGAAGTTCCCTCGTTTGTCATTCATTTAAAACACAGTATCTATGAGATGTATGCGCTCTATAATACTATCCTGTCATTTCGTTTTTCCAGCTTGGAGTCTTTCGAATAATGTTGAGTTTTAAAAAATGCTTATTTTAAATACTCCAAGAAGAAGACAAGAAAATCACTCTAAAATTTTCTTTATTGATGGAGAAGAGAATTTAAAAGGTGTATAATTCAGATGAAATTGAATATGAGGAAGATATGTTAGAAAAATCTGAGCTGCATTTTGACAAATGCAAACATATTTTGTGAATAAGAATCTGAATATAATTTCAGATCTGAACGGAGTTTCAAGTAAAGATAGCTTAACCGAATGGGCCAAATCAAAGAGACGTAAAAATATTAAAGAGAGAGGCACATAATATGTAAAGAAGCTACCTGGAGTGATAGGTACTGCCAAGTGTATTAAAATTCTATATGATAACAGGGATTGTTTTTCTCACAGACGATTTATTAGATATAACTATTATTTTTGTATGGTGCAATTTGTGTTATAACTTTTTTCATTTTGTTATTGAAATTGAATTCTTGTATATTGCATTTTGTTCTTCCTAATTTTTATATATACATTATATAAATAGAAGAAATAAAAAAAAAATAAATAAACAAACAAGAAATATAAAAAAAATTAAAGTTAATTCCTACTTATATCAACAAAGAAAATTTTTATTTTAGTTACTTTTTATTAAATAATTACAATTAATATAAATTTGTATATACTTATGACAGAATCACAATATTAAGTGGGAAAAGAAATTTTTTCCAGCGAGATCTACATGCTTCGTCACTGACGGTCTTTATTCCTAAATTTATATCCTGCAAAATATCTTATGTAACAGAATTTTTTTTTCTGCCACATGAAACTAAAATTAATTATTTGAAAATGAAATAAAAAAAAAATTATGCTTCGACGAGAGATTTGATCCGAAGGCACGAAGATTCAACGCCGACGCTCTACCAAGTTTGCCATAGCAAGACAAATGACATAGAAGAAGCATTGGCTTGTTTTTTTAATTCATCCGGTAAATTAAATGATTGAAATGCAATTTAACCCAACATCCCTTGGTGACAAGAATTATTTGGCGGTATTTTGCCAAATGTGGGGCTACCCTGGTCTGCTTCACGGACTTAACCCTCAGCCAAAAAAAAAAAAAAAATCGCCAAGTTTGGCAATTTTTAAAATCGCTAAATTGCATTATATTGCATATAATCGCTAAATTGCATTATTTTAATTGCTAAATAAGTGGTTAGGCTAAATTGCATTTTCACAAATTATATTTTAATTAATGAATTAGTATTTGAAAAAACTGTATTAATTCCAAGTATCATCCACTACAAGTTTAAAAAAATGTATTTGAACTTGAGTGGATGAGTAAAAAGTATTTATTGACGAATGAAAATTGGAACAATATATATATATATATATATAGGAAGAGTGTTAGCTAATAGTAGGAATTTAAAAATGGAAAGGTTCATGAGTACGAGAGATGTTACCTGGAGATAAAATATCTGTTAGATATATTAGCTATCCAAAAGGCTATTTTTTAAGTCTACTATAAATTGTTGTCCCTGACCACTTATTGTATCTTTAATCACTTTTAAATTTCTTATTATCTAAATTAGAATTTTATAACCATCTTCTGTATCCAGATTTTACGGATCTACCCATAGACTTATGTTACATTTTTCTATATTTTCTTAAATTTTGTTTAATAGTTTTGGCTCTAATGTTAAATATAAACTTTTGGTCATTTTAACTATTAATAAGGATATTATTCAATTATTTCAATTTTTCGGTTCAATCCATATGCTTAGGGTTAATTTTCTTAGTATTCCTTTCCATTCAATTTAACAATTTCCAGTTTTTTTTAATTTAAGTACATTTAGCTTAAAATATATTTAGCTAATAATTAACCGTTTGCTTTAAATTTAGTTTCTATTGGCTTAAATTTATTCACTTTAACAATATTTATCGTTTGCTTTAATTTTATTTACATGTAGCTTATATAATATTCAATTTAATTATTTAACACTTGATGTAAATTTAATTACATGTAGATTACATTATTTACATCAATCTACTGAAAAAATGTGACTGGCTGATTTTTACGCTGCTCTGGGAACAAACTCGGATGATATTGTGGAAGCATTGCACGAAATGTTGGGTGATGAATCGTATGATCGAATAAAACCAGTACTTACAGATTTAAGTATAAACATTGCAAATGAACAAGGGCAAGAATTTATTAAAGACTTTAAAATAATCGATTTAGAAATACAAACCAATTCCAAACATTACACAACGCATGAAAATACAACAATCGACGCTATATTTTTCTACAAAAAGTTTAAAAACCGAATTAAATTGTGTGGAGTGTATGACAGAGTACAAATCTTTCTATGGAAGATTCATATCAAAATATATTAATTTATTAGAAATATTAGCAACCTTGGATGACTAAATCTATTCTTTGCAAAGTACATTCTTTTTATCTCTTCTGAGTGATAAGAAATATTTTATACCATTAAAATGCGAATTACATTCCTCAGATGCAATGCACCCAATGAAGGGAAATTCGACGTAGTGTTAACAAACTTAACTTTGTTAATCTTTTGATAGTAGAATTATTGATGTGTGTTTTTAATCTTCAGACAAAGAGCACATCTGGTTGTATTCCAACACTTGTTTTATTATTTACTACCCTTATTGCATTACTTTCCTATCATTACTCTCCAGTGTAAACTCGTTTACTGATACACTGATACTGAGGGGTTAAGGGAGTGAAATCTTACACTCGCCCCTTACAAGACGTCCTCAGAGGTGAGCGTTAAGCAATGGAGATAACTTGGAATTAATTATAATTTCATTATCCGATTTAATTAAATTCTTATAGCTACGTAGCTTAGCCTATATTTAAAGATATACTTAGTACATCCAATACGCCTCTTAATTTGTAATCATGGTCAGACAGCGAGGTCAACATATGAGCTGGCTGACCACTTCTGTCAACCAAGCTACGCAACCTTCAGAATCGTATATTAACTGAGCATTTGCTAATAAATATATTCCATTTGATTATGTGTTGAAGCACTCGTAGTGAATACAAAATCTGATAAATGGTAACATTTCATTTGTTTTCGTATTAAAGTTCCGGTTTTTCTTGTTTAAAAATCTAGACTTTATATACCAGTTAGAGAAATCATTTTTTGCATAGATGAGAGTTTAAAATATAACCATAGTGAATTTATTGCCAGAAATAAATGTATACCATGCAATCGTCAGACATAATGTGTCCGAGAGCTATTTATATTGGAGTCAAAGCCGACCATGACGTCTTGATATGCAATATGCGTTGAAGTTATGAGCAGTGGATAGAACATCTTCCTTATGGGTCACTTCAACATCAAATTTTAAAATTCAAAAAATTATCTTTGAGTTACACTCGATTTCGACCCATAATTTCAGCATATCAAATTTCATGCTTCCAAACCATTTCATCTTAGCTCTATATATTAGATATAAGTTTTTCCTTTTTTTAACATAGATTTGGTATAGATAAATAACTGATGTGGCTCCGTTATTTTTAACTAAATTCAAAAATCTTAATATTTTAAAGCCTTCATTAAAATGCGTATTATTTAAAAAGAAAATTTTATGAAACATTGTTGCCACTCATGGAAAACACTGAAAATTGGGGAGAAAGAGGGTATTTTTCAAAAAAAAAATCCCAAAAATAAATTTTGAAACAAAAAAAATGGTTACTTTCCCGGCTTCATCCACGCATTGACGTAACATCTTAAAATTTTTGTATAAATGATAGACGATCTTTGTTACAAACTTTCATATTCTTATATTAGATTGTTCATAAAATAGGGCCTATATATTTCATTGTTTCTGCTATATAAATAATTATGTCTAGTTCTGTTTTTACATTTCGTACACATCATCTGTAAATTTAAGCAATTAAAGCTATGCTATAATTTAAAAATTTATATATTTTGTTCCAAATAATATTTTAAAGTATCTCAAAATCTATACAATAAATGTTTTATAAAATTTGAATTATTAATTTTTATTGTTAAAATTTTTAAAGCTATATTTTAATAACTGCTTCATTTATAATTAATGACTTAAGTAAAGCTGCAATGAATGCAGATCAAAATAAGTGCTTTAGATAGAAAACTTAAAGTATTCTCATTTAAATTTTTGATCCTTTTCTTACTGATCTGTAATTATAATAAGGTTTTTCAAACTTTATTAGAAAATGTAGATACACTTTTAGAAGAAGCTTAACTTATCTATTGTAGAATATTTGTCTTTTGTCAATGCAGAAAGATAGAATATAGAAAACGTGCGATTTCCATTAAGCTCTTTGAGAATGCAATAAAGTTCAATCCATTCACATTTTCAGCAATATACCTGTCTAGACATGAAAATGGTTCTTTTATCTATTGGATAGGTACAGATGTTGAAAAGTATGTCAATAGCAATGGTTCTTTTTTCTGAACTAGCACTTTCAGTACTTGACGAATATATTTTTTAAAAAAGCTAAGAAATAAACCATGTAAAGAGGAAAATTGGTTCCGATAGATCAATACGTTTTGAATATTTTATAAAATTCATTCTGAAATACTTATAACCTGAAATCTGCATAAACTCTCATGAACTTTTGTATTTTATCGCAAAAGTATTCAACGAAGTTTTTATATAGTGATTGTTCCTTGAGCAAATTAATTTTATTGTAATAAAAAGAACGTTGTTTTCCGTGATTTTAAGGCTTTTTTTTTATTAAACCTTTCATAATTTTGCAGATATTATAATAATATGTTGTAGGAGTTGATAATCAATGAAATGCAGTGATTTTTTTTTATATATATTTACTTAAAGATAATTCGTTCTTTATGATCCATTCAATATAATCTTTCATTTCGACAAGTATTTCTTAGGATAAATGTTTTTTAGAAAATAAATTCATAATACTCCATCCGAAAAAGCTGGCACTTTATTAATACGTTAAGAATAATATTTTACAATACAGAATGTTACAAATAAGTAGAGAACATATGTTATTGAAATATCAGTAGTATAAGTAATTAGTAAATACATTAAACAGAGAAGATTCGTGCTAATAAAATTGAAATTTAGTTCAATATAAATGCATATCCAATAAGTAATGAAGATACTAAGTGTAGTTAAAGTACTATAGATAAATAAAGTATATTCTGAAAAAACACTTATGTGGGATATATTTAATAAGCATGAGATTGTTTATCAATGCCTCATTAATAGGCAACACTGTTGCTATTGGCAATAGAACTCATAATTTTGAATCTCAGTGTAATGATAAAAAAGACACATGACTTGGCACCACCCCTTGCAAAATTTCACACCCCGCCAAATGAAGAACTCGGGATGTTGAACTTGGATTTTTATTAGTCCTGCTGTACGACAGTATTTAGTGGCATCAAGGCTCGAACCTACAACTCGGCGAAAACAATGGTGACCCTGAATCCGCGACCATGGCCACTAGGCTACTACACCTAGAGTTGAAAAGCCTGCATGTGTTTAAAATTTTCAGTTAGATCCTGTTTTAACACCCGGCCTTTTTTGAAAAATAAAAACTGAACAGTTTTCAATTAAAATACAGTATCACACACTCAAATTCAATTAAAATACAGTATCAGGATTCAATTAAAATACAGTATCACTCACTCAAATTCAATTAAAATACAGTATCAGGATTCAATTAAAATACAGTATCACACACTCAAATTCAATTAAAATATA